>CM060964.1:36050410-36137910 GCA_030765045.1 Tenodera sinensis | reverse complement strand
TGTTGTTAATGTGTCTACTGAAGTTGAATTTTTCATCTAGGGTTATCCCTAGGTATCTAAGTTCTCTAACCTGCTCAAGTGGTTTGTAATTCAAGTATACCTTGATTGGTTCATTACCAGCTTTCCTTCTCCTTGATATTAATAGAACCATTGATTTTGAGTCGTTAAATTTCAGTTTGTTTTGCTTTGCCCAGTTCTCTACTTTCTTTAAGTCTGAGTTTGCATAGTTTTCTGCTTCTTTGTTGCTGTTACCTCTTGTAAGTAGAAGTAGATCATCTGCAAAAGCCACTACTTTTGATTGGTTTGTTAGTTTCAAGTTGAGAACTGAATTGTACATTATGTTCCACAGACCAGGACCGCAGCTTGAACCCTGTGGACATCCCCTGGTTACCTCCTTTGTGATCTTGCATTCATTTGTTTGTAAGGTCGCTGTTCTGTTACTGAAGTAGCTGCCTGTCAACCTGTATAAATTTTTTGGGCATTGAAGTTCTTTGAGGTTGAGCAAAATACGTGGCCACCAGGCTGAATCAAAAGCGCCACGTACATCTAAGCTAACGGATACAACACATTATTATTATTATTATTATTAATATTATTATTATTAATATTATTATTAATATTATTATTATTAATATTATTATTATTAATATTATTATTATTAATATTATTATTATTAATATTATTATTATTAATATTATTATTATTAATATTATTATTATTAATATTATTATTATTAATATTATTATTATTAATATTATTATTATTAATATTATTATTATTAATATTATTATTATTATTATTATTATTATTATTATTATTATTATTATTATTATTATTATTATTATTATTATTATTATTATTATTATTATTATTATTATTATTATTATTATTATTATTATTATTATTATTATTATTATTATTATTATTATTAATATTATTAATATTAATATTATTATTAATATTATTATTATTATTATTAATATTATTATTATTATTATTAATATTATTATTATTATTATTAATATTATTATTATTATTATTAATATTATTATTATTATTATTAATATTATTATTATTATTATTAATATTATTATTATTATTAATATTATTATTATTATTAATATTATTATTATTATTAATATTATTATTATTATTAATATTATTATTATTATTAATATTATTATTATTATTAATATTATTATTATTATTAATATTATTATTATTATTAATATTATTATTATTATTAATATTATTATTATTATTAATATTATTATTATTATTAATATTATTATTATTATTAATATTATTATTATTATTAATATTATTATTATTATTAATATTATTATTATTATTAATATTATTATTATTATTAATATTATTATTATTATTAATATTATTATTATTATTATTAATATTATTATTATTATTAATATTATTATTATTATTAATATTATTATTATTATTAATATTATTATTATTATTAATATTATTATTATTATTAATATTATTATTATTAATATTATTATTATTATTAATATTATTATTATTATTAATATTATTATTATTATTAATATTATTATTATTATTAATATTATTATTATTATTAATATTATTATTATTAATATTATTATTATTAATATTATTATTATTAATATTATTATTATTAATATTATTATTATTAATATTATTATCATTAATATTATTATCATTAATATTATTATCATTAATATTATTATCATTAATATTATTATCATTAATATTATTATCATTAATATTATTATCATTAATATTATTATCATTAATATTATCATTAATATTATCATTAATATTATCATTAATATTATCATTAATATTATCATTAATATTATCATTAATATTATCATTAATATTATCATTAATATTATCATTAATATTATCATTAATATTATCATTAATATTATCATTAATATTATCATTAATATTATCAATATTATTATCAATATTATTAATATTATTAATATTATTAATATTATTTACACTAAATTTCCAATTACAGTTTGTATATCTGAAGATGGCAATTTATTATCTTTCCATGTACGAAATATAGTACAAATTATAATGTATAGTGCACTCATTCTACGTTTTGATCAATGTAGTAAGATAATGCTAATAGAAACCGTGTATATTTAAGCTAAATGAAGCTAAGCATGAGAATGAAGGAGAAATGCAATTTATAAAAAATAAATGCAACCATATTAGCACAAAAATATTGCGGTGGCCTGCTAGGCCTCTAGCGACGGTGTTCTATCAGAGTGCACGCCTAACAGAGGATTAAGATAGGCATGCTCATTTAATCAAAGGTAAAAAAGACGTGGATCAGTGATATTACTTGAAACGATTTTGACTCAGATTCAGTGTTTTGCTCCTTCTTCACTAACGCATGTAAACTGATGTAGTACGAGACGTGGCTGCTTTTTAGTTAAAAATTGTTCATCACAGGTGAACGAGGCCTGATTAGTGAAAGTACTGATAAAATAATTGTGGTTGATGCGTTAAGCTCAGTAACGAAAGTATACACAAGGGACAAAATCTGCCGCACTTAGCACTTTCACCTTCAACTTTTCATGGTGAAAGGAATGCAGTTTTTATTTCGTGTATGGCTTGTCACACGCTAACGTGGTTGTATCCAATGCACATGTGAGAGCGCAGGTGCTGGTAAATGGCTCTTGTATGGCCTTTCTCCAGTTCTATGGATAACAGATACTTCATATTCCACTGTATGTTGAGGTCGCCTATCACGATTTGAGGATTCCAAGCTCTGGCGAACGCCAATCGATGTGTTTGAAAGTGTAGTGATGTGATTGGCTTTCATCAGGATATCCTTCAGCAAACGTTGCTGTGACTGCTAAGCCAGTTTTTCTAAACTATTATTTCTTATTTTACCACAAATAGGATGAATATTTGCGAGTTTAGAGAAAATGTGAAAGTTTTTCGACGTAGCCTAACATTTATCTAATGCTCAGCTTGCCAACCACAGTGATTCTAATAAGGAAATGGTAATACTGAGGGAGAGGGCCTACAGCGTTTACCTTAGATTTCAGAACACATTGGCCCTGGGCATGCATTGCACGAGTTAGTCAGAGCCAAACGTTTATTTGGGGTAAACTTAAAATCGTGGGTAGGTGTCCATGGACCTTCAGCACGGTGTCATTGGGCTACCACAGTGTCATATATCGGGTCACTTTTCCTTGGAACCGACATGTGCCATTAATACCGAGACACACAATACTACGAAAGAAAAACTCCCAATCATTGAGTTACTCAGTATACATGCTGAGATGGTAAGCTTATGAGATGCAAAGGAAAGAAGTTCCATATGTAGAAACTGTAGTGTTCGAGTTCATCAAGATGACTTCGAAACGTTGACATATTTAACTTCTACTTATCTTACGCTGCCAGAAGCCCCGATGATAAACTCGCTTCAAATTACTGACATCATGAGCATACGATTGAATAGCGGAAAATGTGAATGCATCTGGAGACCAAGGGTGTGTTTGTGTGTACTGAAAGATATGTCTTACAAAACCCGTAAGTGACAGCCATCTCCGTTGAATATACTGGATTTCATGAAATTGCTCGAAATACGACAGCTTGAATGTACATTCAAGGCTAACACGAAGGCTAACACGTGTTAGCTCATGTGACAAGGTTGATTAACATTATTATACTCCTGGTTCCATGTTGGAAACCATTATCTGCCACATGAGTCGATTGCTACCTGTGCTACCTGTGGAGAAACCAACGTCCTGAATCGTATTCCTGTGCAAAGGAAGCTAAATAGGTCACCTGCCACTTGTGCCTGGAATCATACTCAGGATTTCATCAAATGGTACAATGGTTTTTATATGTTGTAATGCTTTTACTATTGTAATGTATATGCGGTGCTTACCGTATACTGAGAGAGAATACGAGACCTGCAGTAGAAGGAAGCGGCTCACTCTTGACCCACCTAGGCCGGTTATCCTTCAGCTTCCTGGTAGATACGCATGTCTGCATTCTTATTCATGGTCGAGAAATAACTAGACGCTATCATGAATAAGATAAATGTGCACATGTATAAAACAAGCATAATGTTTAGAATATTAGGTGTACTGTTTATATCTTCTTAGACTATGTTAGGTAAGCATATTTATTGTGGTCTCCCTTACTCTAATGTCAGTAATATTCTGTTTTATCGCTATGATGAACCCAACTATATCTGGCAATTAGCCTTCACAACAGTTAAGTAGGAATATACAACATTTTAAATCAACAAACATAACCTCAAACTGGGGTCCAACTGCTGAACATCCCTAAAGACAAAGGATATTCAGAATAACAATCCATAGAAAAGTTCCACATTACATCTTTCTACATTGTCATTACCGTACGGCTTTAGAAACGTAAAATACTACGCCGTTTCACAAACGTTTTACACCCCTTAAAAGGAATGAACTAGACGTCGTGCACTTCAACTTCACGAGTGGTAGGGAAATTGCCCGGTAACTTGGGGTGCCATAGCTCCCAGCTGACGATATCTGTTGTTGGAGTTTCACTTCTTTGTTTTCTCCCTCGTGTTCTGCTATAGTATGTTACACAGATATTATATATCACAAGTGAAAACAGGAGGGCGACAAACAACGACGAAAATACTAGAAACCTATACACCACCTATTCTGTTCGCTCATAAGGGTTTCCTTTCTCCGTGGTCTCGTTATGGCATGCTAGCCTCCAGTTTCCGAGTTTGCGGCTTCAAACTCAGCGAAAGACCATAGAGTTTTAGAGCATACGAATACTTAAGGGACACTGGGAGTGAAATTTTGGTCAAAATTGTCAAAGAGTTGAAAATAGTTTTTTACCTCAAAATATTCCTGGAACACCTGTGCATTTGGATCAGCTAACATTTTTCATATCCCCCACTCCATGTGGTCATTACGGCCCTTTCAAATAGCGCTCTTCCCTTAACGTACACAGGATGCTCCTATATAAAAGCCTGTTTTTCTCAAAACTACATTTCTGCACATTCCGAAAGAAGGTCGCGCCTGAGTTGTGCTTCAAATTCAATGAAAATTTCCAAAAGTATTCATAAATAGCAGCTAAACAAAACTACGATTCAATATTGATGTTATCATTAACATGAATTCCAAAAACTTTTTTTGTATGGAAAAAATCAATAATTTTTTAGATTAAATTTTGTTTGTTATTAAAAAAATATGTGCAGCATAATCAGCAAACGTATTTGAAATATCTCTTCATACAATTGTTACCCGTGTTTTAGAGTATCAGTTCTGCCAATATAAGTGAATTTGGAAAAAGTCAATAAACACGAGCTATATTTTGAAAATGTGCCTATTAAATTCATAAAATAATTTATATATCATAAACGAATTATCCAATTTTAATGAAATTTGGTGTACCTCCTATTCTCATATAAATACAAACACAGTGAAAATATCAGAAAAATCTATCAAGAGCTGTGGAACTTTCAAATTTCACTCTCTGTGTCCCTTAATAGAGGTTACTTCGGAAGGAAAATAAAGTATGTAGTCTCGTGTTATAAACTTACAGCACGTAAAAGAACCTCAAACCTGCTTAAGAGCCCTCTAAGAAAAAATTAAACCGTCTTTCACACCCAATGTAGAAAGGATTGCTGAAAAACACAGTACTTAAACAGGGCACATATGATAAGCCTCAATTTCCAACTTAAGGGTTATATACAATAGGGTTTTCTGACAAGAACCCAAAGGTACAGTTTGTTCACCAGCTCATGGCCCGTGGCAGGAATGCAGCAGGTCAATTCGTCAGTAAACAATTCCAGAAACAGCGATATCTGAAGCTGCAGTAGTGCTTCTAGTCGCGCTTGCGATAGTAGTACCAACGTTGCAATGTGTATTTACGCTAGATAAAAGCAAAGAAAACACTCAAAATAGCAAAACTTAAATATTTTTAGTTCATGCAGTATATTTAGCTTATAAAACATAAACGTTATTTTCAGCTGCTCTGTCTTTCTCCCACTGATCAATTCCTACCTTCTCTGTTTTCCAAAAACGCTGCCAGCCTGTTTCAGCCACAAGTGATATACACTAAAGCGTTATATCGCGCAATTCCTGTAAGAATAAGTCAACTGTTACACTTCTAACTATTGATTTTACCTTGATCCAGTTAGTTCTATGGGATTGATATCACACACGTATGGGGACAAGCAAACGAAAGTGTGGTCCAACGAATCCCAAAATGCGTTCACTTTAGACATCTCTTAAGGTTTGTCTGCTTCAATCTTCCTACAAGGATCTGTTTTGCACATAGAACTGTTACTCTAAAACCCTTTGCTCTGCAACCACAATATCATAGCAGATTTTACTCCCAGATGGAGGTTTATCTAACGAGCAAACATAACGAGAGTGTTAACTAAACACTGATCATATGATCAAGGCGATTACCACCAATATTTAGTTATCATTAAATCTAAAAACTTGAAATAATGCTTCAAGAAATGGTGGCTGTTTATTCGCACTTTGAAGTTTAGGTTCTTTTGTCCAAACGTAAAGTGAAGAGGGTCCTGTAAAATCATGTGGTAAGTACAAAGGTGCGAGTCAGTGCTAAACTAGTGTGAAACGACGTGAATGAGTACCCAGTAAACGGAGGGGACACCCGCACCTCAACCAAATGGAATATGTTGTGTTTACTATCTGCAAGGGAAAGAATGCAATGAAGGAACTGCAGGAAGGTATAGGCCGCAGGCAGACTGTTCAACAGGGACGCGTAGAGGTCCCTAATGATTCCAAACTGATTATCCGGTCAATGCGGGGACTACTCGGAGAGAGCTTACCTCTGGCGATGACGTATGGAACTCAGCCCACCTGAGGTGGCTCAGGGAATGCTGCCATTTGGCAGGGCCGAAAAAAACATTTCAACCAGCAAGCATCAGTCCCTAAGCCTATCTGACACATGAAAGGAGAAGCGAAATGACAAGAAATGAAGGAACGGTATTTAATAGTAGAAGAGAAATCGCCCCAGCATTCGCCTTGCTAACCGGGGAGAACCACAAATAGCCTATGGTTAGAGTGCCCAATCAAACAAAGGAAGTCCCGTAGGCGGGCCTGACAAGTTACCATGGAACCATCTCGCTCGATGTCGAACGGCTTACTTGGTGGTTGAGCTAGATGTTGAGCAGTATTTTGGGTGGCCTATTCCTAGATGGCTGAAGGTTTTCTATTGTCATATATCGGAAATTGAAAGATGGCGCTGAAAGTAAGATCAGTTTTGCTCATGCTCAGCAGTACTGCATGGAGATTATGAAAATTTGTGGTAACAGCTTCTCATATGCAATTTACAACTTAATCTTTATGACGCACGAGTGGTGGCCGATTTCACGCATGCAGTTAAGCATGATCCCTCAGGGGATCTGGTCCAGTCATCTAGCTGGAAACCTTTGCCTATGAAGTGCCTCTGCTTGTCTTCCATTTCTTTGACACTTTCAAGCACCAGCGTCAACTAACTCGTTTCTTCTGTGTCATGGTCGCTCCATGATAACACGAACGAAGAACCTATCACAATAGCGCAGCGCGAGTCACTTTGTTACCAAGCTTCAGTCTGTGTCCCCAAAGTGGGTAGCCAAGCAGTAATAAGTAATCCCGATGACTATACCAGAAGACAATCAAGTCAAATGCTCAGTGTCTGTCCAAACCACTGATTAGAGTGTTAATCTGCACCCAATCTGATAGTTATGTCTCACCAGCTGGTTTTGGTAAGAATGTAGCCCAGAATATTCAGTTTAAATTTAAAGCAGTTAGGGGAGCTGAGGTGTAGTATTTTAGCCTAATCAACAGACTATAGCAATGAGTGATTCAGCTTAACCCAGACGAGATTACACGGGAAGCGCTTGTCAGGAATTGATACTATAGATGATGTCTGTTTCCAATATGAGAAAGAGGAGAGAGGGGAGAGAGAGAGAGGGAGAGAGAGAGAGGGAGAGAGAGCAATCTGAAATTGCGGCAAAATATATCTTTCTGGGAACACTTGATGTTAACATTGAGGCGTCACACAGGATATTCAGTTTAGATGTAAAGCAGGTAGGGGAGTTGAGCTTTAGTATTTCAGTCTAATCAACTAACTATGACAATGATTGGTTCAGCTTAACCCAGCTGGGATTATACTGAAAGCCCGTTTCGGAGAATGAGAATATATATGTGAACAGTTATCTCCAACATGAAACAGAGAAGAAAGAGAGAGTTGAGAGAGAGCATTGTGAAGTTGCAGCAAACAAATCTTACTGAGAACACTTGGTTTTAACACTGAAGTGATCGACCCCACCCTGCTAAGGAAATCTATCATTTTTCTGTACAGTGCTAAGGACTTCAGCTTCATGATTTGGAAATAACATAATGGGAAACAGTGTTTACATACTGCCTATGTTCTTTTTATGCCGTAATGGCTTATAAACCTCGTTTTAAACCATTTCAATTACTTCAAACATAATTGTAATCCAAACGATTTTCCTTTCTTAATTATAGATTCTCCAGTTAGGTACAAATGTAAGAATATCGTGTGCGTTCTGTAATATAAGGGACTGCACAGTTCCGTTAAATACACCAATATGGATAACAAATGTATTGCTGTCAACATTAGGATACATAACCACATCAGGATTTAAATTATAAAAACCACCTAACCTCTAAAGAGGATTGAACGTGAAAGTTGTATTGTCCAGTTTAACATATTTAGCGGGAGAGTCCTAAGATAAGGGAAAATAAAACCGTAGACGTTCATTTATACGTATTAAAATCTATGTTGTTTAATACTATATTTTATTAAGGTAAATATTCAATCTATTTCTAGAGAATAACAAAACTGCATATTGAAGAAAACTGTTAGAACCATGAATATTTTTTTTTTCCGTATTAAGTAGACAACTAAAGACAAGCATTTACGGTAGCGTTGATATGACAATCTTAAAAGTGGGTAAATATCCAACCTGGATGATCCATTAAGCTTTGGTCCAAAGGAAGTTGTTGCTTCTCCGCGATCTTAGAAGCAATTTATGTGTTAACATCCACTTCCTGAATCGTTACCTTCATCATCAGCCCGAAAACCTTGGGGCCATTAGTCACTAAGCGGGGGAGGGACCTTCTATAGGGATTTAAAAGGCTTTCCAAGAGCCATGGGAAAGAAAATGTATCCAGGCCACTGCTAGAGCACCAAACGAGACTATCTTAAGTGTATGTGGATATATAAATGTTAGTTTCACAAAAGTGTAATTTTATATTTCAAATACTGAATTCGTATTAGAAAAAAATAAAAATGAAACAATTCATTCATAACCAGGATATCAGCGAAATGTCAACGTGCACTATATAAACATTACGTCGTTGGCAGGGGGTTCTCTGTTTTGCCTTGTGCACCTGGAGCCAACTCTTGTTGATCTCTGACCAGGTGCAAAGTTCAGAGTCAGCTACAGTCTATGGTTTATGTGTAGCCAACCTTCCGTCCATTGAAGGAATTGTTTCATCTTTAGAAATGAATAACGAAATTGGCTGTTTTTACTTGGTTTTAGACTCTCGCTAGTGGACGGTCATGCTCTTTTGTATAAATATGCAATGTTGTATTTCGGATGGCATATAATACGACATAATCTCCATATACTCAACTAAATGTTGAAAATATTGAAATATCTTTTACCACAAATGAATTACGATTATATATAAAAAAAGAAAAAAAGAAACAGGTGTATTAATACACAAGACTTAACTTTCGATCTGGGATCAGCACATCACAACCGTGTAAGAAAAAGTCCTTCATGAACGCAACCAAATTTTGCTCCCCTGTTATACTCTAAATTACGTACACACATACCTATATGATTGGGTACGCATATGTGGTCTCTGTCATTTCACTTGTTACGAAATTAAAGTTTTGTTCCACTACTTGTTTTCTGCTTGCAACTGTCAACCGAATTACATTTTGCTGTTGTAAACCGTTATGAAAAAAACGTAGGGAATTAAAATCGGGAGCGAGTGTTTATAGTCCAGTATTACATAATCTATTGATGAAACACAGGGAAGAATCGGGAACAAATTTTAGCTTTACGCAATGGTGGCGAAAACCGGGCTTTGAATATTTGGCGAGAAAATGGCGTGACACAGAATCCGTTGCAACTTTGCCACGGATCACCTTCTTGCCAGACAGTATAACTTACAGCGTAGATTAATCAAATCGTGATAAGAAGACCTTGAAATTTCACTACGAAGTTAGCTCCACAAATCCGATCCACACGAGTACGGGGACTTGCTATTGTGTGTTGAAGTCCTTGAAATTCAAACTGTGCAATTAATTTGCGCAACAGCTGAAGAAGCCTGATAGGGATAAACTCCAATGGTCGTTGAATATCCACTACTAAATTAGTTCAAGAGTTTCACGCGAGGAGGGGAAGGAGTTGCGGCCGTGTGTTGGAGACTTTCACATTAAAACTCTGGAAATACTACCTATGCAACAAATGAAGGGGCCTAGTAAGTATAAATGCGGTTTCAGGTGTTTGTTTGGACTCCCTGTTTATCATGCGTCTCAGGGCTTAGTTTCCTTTGTTGGCATACACATATAAACTCCCAGAACAATAGAATGGCTATTGAGCGACAGGAAATTCTAAGCTAGTGTACGAACTACTCAAAGGTTGGTGTGTGGTACCATATGATACTGAGGCGCATTCTCCGTCCAACTTCCTTAGACTCCACAATCAACATGGATATGTACTTGGCCTTATTCACAACCAGTAGGAAGGAACAGACTTGCTTCTTTCAGTAAGATGGAACAACATGTAACATAGGGGGATCACTTACCCTTGGTCAATAAATGCTCACTGCCGAGGGGACGGTGAGCAAATACTTCAGGCCACCGCTCTCTGTCTCTGTCATGTGTGTGTGTGTGTGGGTGTGTGGGTGTGTGGGTGTGAGGGTGTGTGCGTGCGCGTGCGCGTGCGTGTGAGTGCGCGTGCGTGTGTGTACCATCTTAGTATTTAAGTTCAACGTCCTCCAAGGATACGGCACGCAGATTTTCAGGGAAAGTACACCATTCCAAAACTGACAAGGGCTTGTTAGTTTTATTTTCTCAAAAAGGCCTAAATGATTTCGATTAAAATACCATATGTTTAAAATATTTGCATGAATAATAAAAACTACACGTTCAGTTAGTTAGGAATAGCCTGAGAAATCATCTTCATTATGAATTCATTTTCTGTAACTTGCAAACCATGAGAGATAGAAAAATCTCTTATACAGATATATCGTTAAACCACGCAGTTTGTCAAATAGCGTTTTTAGTTTAAGAGGTGGAATCAGGACCGAAAAATTCAATGCCATAGCCGGGATCTGAACCACGGGTCTTCCGCTTATCGAGTGGCTCTCTAACCACTAAGCTACCATAGCCAACTTGCCAGTACGACATTAAATTCCCCAGCCGATTCATACTGGCAAGTTGGCCATGGTAGCTTAGTGGTTAGAGCAGCCGCTCGATAAGCGCAAGATCCGTGGTTTAGACCCCGCCTATGGCATTGAATTTTTCGGTTCTGATTGCACCTCTTAAACGTTCCCCACACACGGCTTGTGTGTTTAAATAACACCAGGATTAACTTTATTGGCATGAATAAATAATAATGTGTTTAGTGTTACGTACTTCCAGGATATTGCTTGTTGTGTGCTTAAATTATCAAATAGTTTATAATAATTCGGTATGAGCTTTTCTTCTCGCGGTGTTGCAAACAGAACGGAATTTCAAAACTACCGTAAGCCAACGTAGACTATAATAAGCGAGTTTAGACTACGGCAGTATTCACTACCTTAAAAATGGCAGCAAGAAGCTCCTGAAACGCGTTGGATATGTGGTGAGTACAACTCAGTTTTAGTGAAGTGAAGTTGTTAGTCTAAGCACTTTGTGATATTGGTGGATTCTACTGCTTCATTGTTAATAGCTTCAGGTGTGTATAATAACGTATTTGCTATTTAAGTTTAATGTCTTTCAAGGAAGCGACACGAAGATTTTGAATACAATTCCTCCAAACTAAACTACCCTTTACCTGGAAATTTTTGATTTTCTTGAAAAATGCTCTAACGATTTTGATTAAAGTGCTTTATTTTAGGACAAATGAAATATATATGAATTTCCTAGCTATAGCCCATGTAGTCCTATTTACTCCGGACAACTTTTGAATAACTGGCAAGCCATAAGAGGGAGACCAAATCTTACTATAAAAATGTAGATCTAGCTAAAACACAATTTATGTTTAAATATTTTTTGTGAATCATTTCGGAGATATTTCTTATTATTTGTGTGAGTTTCGCAGAACTTGCACATCTGTCAAATGGAACATCGTTATTCATTTTTTATATGTCAACCATGCAAAGAGGACGAATTTGAAAGCTTTAAAAGGTTTGACTTACGCTCAGAAACAATAAGATAATTTCTGCCAATGTTTATCTCCACTAACGCGAAGAAGATGTAGGAATAAGAGTTTGTAAGAATGGTTAGTACAAGAGTAAAGAAAGTCATGTGAGTGCAACACATCAGGTTTACTGTTTTGTTTTCCTACCAAGGCTAGCAATATTACCAATAATTCTACTATTTACTACGTGATTTATAAACTACTGTCGCTAATAGGGAGTGTAATGTGAATGGAATACAATGGAGTTTTATGCCAAGTAAACATTTAGATTTTCCGTGTGGCATTTAGTAGTGATTTGTAGTTACATTGTTGGAATGTCGAGGACAGGCAATCGGAAGTGCTGCAGCGACTGGCATATCTGATTTGGCAGTGGTGAATATGTCGTAATGGGGAGAGTCTGACGGATTGACGTAGATGCGCCGACCACAACCTGCAGAGAACGTCCAGCCCTCAGAACAAGCTGGGTCAGCGAACTACTACACGCCCTCCACTGTAATTGCATGCTTTTGCACTTTCTACAAAGTTTAGTGTATAACTTGCTCTTTCATCTCTTTGCGTGTTGATCGACCGTCCGCGAAGCGCTCGTGAAATACCTCACTGATAAAAATTGTGACTACATCCGACACAACTGAATACCGTGCTGGTTTTATATTTAAAAAGTGTTTCTTCTTATCAAACACTCGGCCATTGAATATTATCTCCAGATCCTTTATTGCCAAAGGTGTTCCCATAAGCATGAACGTGACTGTTTTTACTTTCTCTACCTCAAGCATGGTCGTTAGAGATTTCACTCCTAAAATGTGATGTTACGATTCTATTGAAAATACGAGCTTTCAGCCCTCTGAATGAGAAGGCACCTTTTTAAAAAGAACGTGCATGTCTGAGAACATAAGCCAAAATCCACAGCTTAAATATCAATAATAATGATAATAATAATGATGATGATGATGAGGACGACGACGACGACGACGACGCCGACGACGACGACCATACTCATCGTATAATTTAAATTAAATAAGCAGAACTCAAAGAAAAAGAACTAGTAATATTTCTTCCCACTTTGTTGTTCTTCCTCCTCATCCGAGTCCATAAACAATTACGTCATTCATTGTCGACGCGAAAATTATTTCAATTCGTAATTGCGTCCTATTTATGGATTTTTTGTAATCACGTTTAAACACAAAATTATGTGGTTTCGTAACTATTTTGAGATTCATGTCGTCGTTATTTATCGTGTTACGCATGCGTAATTTAAGAAGATCGCTTGTCCTATCTATAATACATACATTTCGCACAATGCAATAATAATAACAACGTTGCATGAAATAAAACTGTTCCAGTAACTAAAAGGAATTAATATGAATTTTACACGAATTAGCAATTTAATAACAAATCACACTTCCTTCTCTTTCATTATATGTGGTAATTTTTAAAAAAAACTTCTACAGGCTCTAATGATTTTGACTAATGTATCATATATTAAATACATTTCCATGGAAAAATAATAATGCTATCTTCAATTTTGAGGGACAACATTTGAAATCCCCTTATTTGAAAGAAATTTTATATAATTTGTATGATTGTTAAACGCTAAGGGATAAACAACAGGGCACCGCAGAAAGTGCACATCCCTCGCTCACCCACTCACGCACTCACTCACTCACTCACTCACTCACTCGCTCACGCACTCACTCACCCACTCACTCACTCACCCACTCACTCGCTCACGCACGCACTCACTCACGCATGCACTCACTAACGCACTCACGCACGCACTCACTAACGCACTCGCTCACTCTCACTCATTCACTCACTCGCTCACTCGCTCACGCACTCACGTACTCGCTCACTCGCTCACTCGCTCGCGCACTCACTCACACGCAGTCACTTGCTCGCGCACTCACTCACTCACGCACTCACTCGCTCACGCACTCACTCACTCTATCTCACACTCACTCGCTCACGCACTCACTCGCTCTCGCACTCACTCACTCGCTCACGCACTTACTCACACGCACTCACTCACACATTCACATTCATCGCCTTATGCACTATCGCTGTTGTAGTGTTTAACGCCCGCTTTTACTACTACGGCACCGCAGGCGGTGACACTGATGATACATGGAGATGGAGCACCGGTGGAATGAGATGGCGGGGGAAACCGGAGTACCCGGAGAAAACCCGCCCTGACGCCGCTTCGTCCACCACGAATACCACATGCGGGTCCCTGGGATCGAACCCGGGCCGCCTAGGTCGTTATTTTATAAGTATAGGCATCTGACCCCCAGCATGCTGGACGACTTCACAGTCAATAAGCGTATTTGGCGACCTCTTAATCGCGAATGTTTTCCAAATGTTTTACTTCTCCCTGACTAAAACTTTTTCTATTGCCTCTTACTTTATCAAATGATGAATGTTTCATTTTCCATTGGCCAACTCGTACGTTTCTCCATGTGCCTATGTGTATAAGAGCACTGAACTGTGTCTCGAGGAATTGTAAAAATGTTCCCTTTATCTGAGGTTTGATTTGATTTATGTTAAAGAGTCGGATTAACATTGCCCGTGAGACTTGAACCTAAGCTTATTTTATTATCTCCTTAGATTTTGACTTTTAGTTAAATAAACCTGTTTCCTTTATAAGGCACAAAAGGCTTTAAGCAAACTGTCTTTAGGAAGATCCTAATGGGTTAACCGTGCCCAGTATACATTTTGCCAAAACTTGACAGACTTCCATGGGAACCAAAGCAGCTCGAGAGGCAATGTAGCCGTCTTGTGGTTCCTTTATATTTTCAAACCACAAACCTTGTAAAACCCATACCTCAAAGTAATGTCAGCTTTGGCAGCGGGTTGGGGCAGAGTTCTTATGTTTTGGTAAAAAAGATATTTCATATCTTTTAGTACCTAGTACTTTGCATTTGAAGATTACATGAGAGCAGTCTCGTCTTTTCTATTACAGAGGTTGCATACTGGTTCTCCTTTCCAGATCCCCATAGTATGGAGGTGCTTTCTTAGTCCACAATGTCCTGTTAGAAGCTCGGTTATCAATAGTTTTTGGGTGGGGGTGGTGGTATCTATTGCTCTAAGTATAGCTTCAGTAAGTGAGAGGGGTAAATAGCTCATCATTCGCTTACTGTGCATGCATGTTACTGTTTGCCCCCATCGTAACTGGTGCTGATAATTTATCCACTGTGCAATGATTCTCCTAGCAGAATTTATAGGAATGCCAAAGATTGATTCTGGTCCAGTACGTAGCCAGGATATCTGCCTTTTCATTACCTGCAATTCCCATATGACCTGGCACCCACCCTCAGGTTATTGGCCATCCTTCCTACCTACGCTTTTGTTTGTCCTGGAAGAGACCCATATGGTGTTGTTCCTTTTGATCTTTTGCTTAAAATACTACATTCCTGTCTTTACCAATGATCGTTACACAGATGAATTACAAATTGGGCTCAAAGCGCAGATGTAAAGCTAAAAGTACTACTTTGTGTACATCATAACATACGTCATTATATTGCCCACCTGCTTCACCCCGATATCCTAATCCTCATACCCATTTTCAGACTTAGCACAAGTAAATACCGAATTAATAGAGACGCTTCCAGGACAAGTTTGATAGTTTGGGCGACTTTAATGCAAGTGTTGGAAGAGAGAAAATTACATTACATTACAGAGATGACATCAGAAGGCCAGTAAGTTGCAGCAAGAACGGTGTGTGGTGATGCTGTTATCTTAGAAGTTATTAACGGAAAATACGGAACTGATGGTAGAGGAGAACTGACGTTCAGGAACGAAGGGGAGGGTGATAGATCACGCCGTCTGCTCCCAACACCGTTAATCGCTGATATTGAGATTGCAAAAAGAATAGAATCACGTCATTTTGCAATAGTTTTTATGGTTGTAACTTTTGGGGGGTGTCAAAGGGTGGATGAGCAGCTCGAGGTTTCCACATCAGTGTGCAATCTGAGAGTGAGAAATGATGACGAAAGCAGAGTTGTTCTAACAAATTTTTTAATCGGGCGAAATGATTCCACGGTAAACTGTGAGGTTCGCACTCAGAAGGTATTTAATTCGATTCCTGGGACTGACCACTCTGACCGTGGATTTTTCGCAGTTTTCCCTGATTGGCAAAGACAAATACTGGCATGATTTCTCTTCTACCATGAGTTCCCGTTCTCTCATTCACTATTACTTTGCTTCTGTTTTCATATTTCAGGTTAGTCTGGGCCTGTACAGCGTCGGACGATATCGGACAGATAGTGCAGATTGCGGATGGAACAGATTGCGGTAAGCACAAAACGTCCCCTTTGGGTCGAGGTGTCCTATGTCCTACTAGCCATTGTTATTATCAGTTTCTAAGCGGGGCAAAGAACGTTTGAGGTGGCAAAGGAGGGCAACAAGAACAAGTAAAAATAAAAAACTCACCCACGTAAATATGAAGAGACAAATTTGGGGGTTCGAGTAACCTACGGTGGTGTTGGAGAGCCAAACGCCGACGAAAGGATTTTCAGTAGCAGAATTGCAAATTCTCCTTTGCATTAGTGAATATATCTGCATAATTTGCGTCTCGTGTTGCCTTTTAACGACCACCCCTATAGAGCAGTGGTAGCGCGACTATCTCTGGTGCGGGGCATCCGGGTTTGAACCCCGGTAACGGCGTGATTTTTTTTCCTCCGCTGGGAGGTGTGGTCCGGGGTGCACTCAGTCTCGTGGTGCCAATTGAGTAGCTATGCTGATAGAAAGGTGAAGTCGTCGCCTTACGACCACCACCAAACTGCACGCGTCCGTGGCCTTGACAGCGGCTAGAGAACGCAGCGGCTGGGCTATACGATTACCCTCAGCACACAGGAGATGCTCTAGGAATTATTTATTATATTGCCTTTTAATACCACTGATTACATAAAGGATAGGATTGTGGAACATTATTTGACAGTATGAAGCAGGTTATTGCTATATGTTTAAACCATCAACAATGTGGTAGTAATTTTTCCTGAAATAATATATCTGAGAACTGAATAAAGGAACGAGCGAAACACAGACGTAGAGAAATGAACCCGTACAAGGCGACAGAAGCCAAAATGTCCAACAGAAAGTAGGTTTCGGAAGTTCATGCTGGGAGGAAAATGTCCAGGCAGTCGGGAACACGAATAGCTGCCGTTACAAGGGAGAAAATAAAAATATAGCAGAGATTAATGCGCCCTTTGAACAGTTATTTCATTAACTAAGTGCGGAACATAAAGCAGAGAACATTGCTATTGTGACAAAAGCGAAACCAAGCAAAGCGGTTTCAATTCTTTTGTTGACGGTGCTTACAGTTCCATGTTCTTTCAAAAACGCCAGGCTTCCCTAACCGCTCATATAGCTTCGAAATCTTTCTTTTCCCTTCTTTTTTCATCGTATTAACAGCAGTTCTTTGCTACACCAGTTTTAAAATTTCTAATAGATTCCATTGCGGCTGGTGAACAACAGAGAGCATTCTTGCCGTGATAATTTAAAGCGCTACTCCACCTTGTTTCACCTGTACACAAAACAAGCGCATCTGCCTCTCTTTCATTTTCCCCCTTACTTCACTTTCTTGAAAGCATGTCCGCGTTTTTGTCTACCTCATTATCCTTTATTCTTTTCTTTTTTATTCCTCGCTTCACGTCCCTTTCTCAACTGCAGCGTAATTTTCTTATCTCGCCTGGGTGCACAACGTCTGTAGGGTACATAATTGGTAGAGCTTAAACTTTTTTTAAACACTTTCGTAAAATATTTCTCGTAACCGTGTAGCATTCGTTTACAATTTACGTTTCGAGGTGAAGATAGGGTTTATTTGGCACTGCTTCATATGGATAGACGATTCACAATGGTGCTCCTTCAGTCACAGCCTTACGCTCAATGCTTATTAGAAACATATGAGGTGCTCTAAACCACTAAGGGGGAACTTAAAGCAGAATGCTGTCAATTTATTTAAGGGACCTGGGAATTTAGGGGACACTGGGAGTGAAATTTTGGTCCAAATTGTCAAAAAGTCGAAAATTGTTTTTTTACCTTAAAATGTTCCTGGAACACCTGTGCATTTGTATCAGCTAACATTTTTCATATCCCCCACTCCATGTGGTCATTACGGCCCTTTCAAATAGTGCTCTTCCCTTAACGTACACAGGATGCTCCTATATAAAAGCCTGTTTTTCTCAAAACTACATTTCTGCACATTCCAAAAGAAGATCGCGCCTGAGTTTTGCTTCAAATTCAATTAAAATTTCCAAAAGTATTCATAAATAGCAGCTAAACAAAACTATGTTTCAATATTGAATTTATCATTCGCATGAATTCGAAAAAAAATTTTTTTTGTTTGAAAAAAAATCAATAATTTTTAAGATTAAATTTTTTTGTTATTAAAAAATATGTACAGCATAATCAGCAAACGTATTTGAAATATCTCTTCATACAATTGTTACCCATGTTTTAGAGTATCAGTTCTGCCAATATAAATGAATTTTGAAAAGTCAATAGACGCGAGCTCTATTTTGAAAATGTGCCTATTAAATTCATTAAATAATTTATATACCCTAAATGAATTACCCAATTTTAATGAAATTTGGGGTACCTCCTATTCTTATATAAATACAAACACAGTAAAAAATTCAGAAAAATCGATAAAAAATGTGGAACTTCCAAATTTTACTCCCAGTATCCCTTAATTTGAATTTTGCACATTTCTATACGAATGAAATCAACACTTTGCACACTTAATGGTATTTATGTTATAAACTACCTCAAAAAGTTAGTGTTTTATGGTTTTGAGAGAGTTAATTATTCACAATGCGAAAATACCTTAATGTTCAAAATATATTGTGCGCATCAAAACCTAAAATATCTGCATCTTTAGCATTTTATAAACTCTAATTGTTCACAAACATCAACTTCTGGCAGGAAGAAAAAATGATCACTTCTAAAGTAATCAAATTATTTGCTTTGATGGACATTGAAAATATTATTTTTCAAAAAGCTTTTTGGTGTATATAATTTGTAAGGCTAAACAGAGTTTCTGATTTTGAAACCAAAGACTGAAGTTGAAGTCACATAAATGGAGCACATGCTGGAAGAATTCTTGGAGCATAACACAAAGTTTAATGCACGTGGAGCAGATAGTGTATCAGAAAGGTAAAGTGAAGAAAAACCAATTTTTCTACACACATGCATCATGATCACGAGTCAGATTACCTGTTTGTCACACCTTCCCTGTTTTGTCTAGTAGTTTCTCTCAGATTCGTAGCTTTTCCCTTTCGGAGAGATGCCGCTTAACCATTCCTTTCTGCTGAATTTGGCTGATTTTGAGCCCTTTTGGGCCTATGCTTTGATCAAATCCTGCCGAAAATTTAAGCAGAACGGAAAGCGTTTAAATATAGCGCACAGGGCATTTAAGACCTACGTTAGACCTTTCAAAATGTCAGAATCTAAAACATTCCACTGCCAACCGACGAATAAAGGTCTGGGGAACATTATATAATATTTATAAACCTAAAAATTGTCAATTTGATAACAAGTCGGTCATTTTTGCATTCCCAGGGTTCCTTAATGTCTTTTCCAAATGTCTTCATGCTGAAGCCTAACTAAGCCATTGAGCCCACAATAGTTTAATTTGTGTTATGTTTGACGATTTATTACACATATGCACAGGGTGGAAGATACTACTTCGGTCATACGTTAACCAGGGGTCCTACATGATGAGTATAACAATTATTGCCAATAAAGAACCGTATTGAACCAAAACATTATTTGGGTCAAATATTTGAAACTATCCAGCTAATTGGTTCGAAATAATTAAGCCACAATTAAATGTTAAAATGTCATGTAAAGTTGAATTTCTAAAAGAAAACTGGCAAGGCCACGTCGCATGGTCTCACTTTGATGGGTTAATGGGAGGTTAGGTGTGGTATCGCCTGGTGTTATTGAAAGTGAGGGGGAAGGGAAGGGCTGATGGCAAATTCCTGAGGCAGGTATAAATATTGGTGGGTGGAGTGACAGCTTCACTATCATTTATGACAAGATCATTAGTTTTATTTCAACCCAGTAATCTGTAAAAGAACACAATTATTTTAGGTAAATAGAGAGGAAGAACTTTATTTGGTTGTGTGTTAAAAGCCATTACTATTGGTTTAGCTTGTATGTCTAAAAATAATGTGGATTATTTGGAAAATATGTCGCCATCGTTTTTACCCTAAAATTCATGGTTTCCATTGCTTCATTTTTGTGCTTCCTTAACTACGGAAAACTGAATAACGTTATTACTTGAATAAATACATCATTTCAGTAACATTCCACCTGTCAGGTATAACATTCCAAGTCGTGTGGATTTCCCCGAAATAGTGGTCGCTTCAGCGGTATGGTAAGCGAGCTGGGAGTGTTCTTTTGTTTGCATCTGATGGCAGCAGTTGCCTCGAAGGACGCGCCACTGTCATGAGCGAGGCAGACCAGTATTGTCATTAGCATTGCCAAAAAATTAACGTTTTAAAAAAACGACCAAATCTAGCGAAAGGAAACTCGGTATTTGATATTTCTTACACTTGCATCTATTTTCCAGATTATTCGAGCAGTACCTTCCAACCTGTGTGTACGTATGTGTATGTATTCTTTTGTGGCTTGGAACTTGTATTTCCTGAAGACTTCAGATGTTTACAGCGTTTCCTTGCCGTTATGCGTTACATGGGCAAACGCCTTTGGTTCTATTATGCAGCGTAGAAGGTGAGAAATGTCATTAAATGGAGCATTCACTGTATCGCGTCCGAAGAAATGTCATGTGAGATAGGAAGAGAACCTATCAAGTGACACTTGAGGCATACAGGTCGTCATGTAACTACGCGTCGTATCTCGCGAGAGATTAATCAATCAAAAAGCGATCAGGTTGCGATTCCAAAAAGGAGTAAAATGTATAAATACTACGGATTTCTGGATAAGACCCCAGTTCTTAAAATGTAACTCATTGATATTGCCGGACTAAATGTAAGGAAGTGATCAAGTGAAAGCTTCAAATCTTAAATGTAAGTAGTTCTGTGGAAAACAATAGTACCGAAGAAACTCAAATCGAAAATCCGCGAATGTGAACAATGATACACTGTGTCAAGTGTCGTGGTGAAACTGAGTAATGCAACATAAAGAAATTAAGTATTGGGATGCAGTAATGGGTATCAGTTATTCATAGAAGTATCCGAAATACTGGCCTGGTGAAGACATAAATGCTACTGCTCAGTGTAAGCACAAGAAGCGTTACATGGAGATAACAGGATTGTCCTGGAACCCTCTTTTCCCCGCCTCAGGAAAATTGTAGAACTCTGTCAGAAACTATAGGGGCTGTATAAGCCAGTATGCTCGCGAATATATTTCTGGTACCACATAAACTGCCGGTTATTCAGTGTGTTCTCCTTTTGAAGTTGCAGCGGTAGTTGCGCCGTACAGGGAGCGCTGCTACTGCGAGAGATTAGAGAGTTTGTGTGTTCGACTCCCCACAGGGAGATCCATCCGCAGAAGCAGCTATTTCTTACGTCACGAAGAAGGTGAATGATATTGAGGACTAAGTGAAATGACAAGGAGAATTGAAGTAGATCATATTGGTGAAGTGGCACTAAAATGTGAATTAGATGACACAAGCGAAGTGGCAGTGAGAATTCACTGAAGTGGTGGTGAGACCTGGACAGCCACAGTATTAATAGTGCTTTATGGGGGATGCACGTTATAGAAGGAGCATAGTTAACTGAAGTTGCTTAGTGTTATGTGGCGTTGTATATAGAGCCACTTCTTTTGTATTTTCAAATCGCAGATCACTAACTCACCATTTTTACAATATTTTGTTCCAACCGCCAATAGTGAACTGGAGAGTGCATAAGAATAGACTTCCCAGAACCCTAGCGGAATCGAAGCGGGCATTATCGTAGTCTAGGGGAAGAGCTATCAGATATTAGTTTTTCAACTTCATGTTTTAAGGGGACAAGGTAGCCTGAACATAAAAAATTACACCTTAATGAGTTAAATTACCACTGCTCGTTAACTTTTCCTGAAATTTGTACAAATTATTCCCTAAATCATGACAATAATTATTTCAAGTGGTTATTTGCACTGATAGCTTATGTGATTGAGTCTATAAAAATTAATTCATCCATTACGAAAGGAATAACATGTACTCTTAAAATATATGAATTCATGTACCTCTTTGTCTGAAGCTACTTGCAATACAGAAACACACTTTTGCATGCTTGTTCTGAACCTCAATTATTTAGTCATATATCGGTTTAGTAGATATTTAAAAAGTCATTTGCAAAGTCAAAAAACTAAGCATGTGAAAATGATTTGCAATGCTGTTGCTTTCTTAATATAAATAAAATATTTACTTATTCATTCAGTTCAATACAGTGGAATACACAATTGAACCATATCATGAGTCAATACATAAGATGATATAAAAAGGTATCCTATAAGGGCCCATGTCATGAGAAACATAAATAGAAAGGAATTTAGTAATTACATAGTATATACAATATAATTAGATAAGAAGTTAAAAGTACAATTAGTATAATCAAAACATCATAGAAAATCTCTATACGTTTAGGTATTCTTCAATACTGTAAAAATCTTTGGTTATTAAATAATTTTTTATCCTATTTTTAAAGGTATTATAATTTTCATATGATTTTAGATTTTCAGGTAAAGCATTATAAAACTTTGCTCCCATATAACTAGGGACCCTCTCTGATAAATGTAATCTGGTTCTGGGGAGATTTAGTAATTGATTATTCCTGGTATTATATGTGTGAACATCTGACATGTTTTTCATTGGGAATTTAAATTGAACTAAATATAAAATGGTTCTATAGATGAACAAGTATTGTGACTTTTGGTGGGTGTAAAGTAAAGAAGACAGATGTAGTCGAGATAAAGAAACACTTTTATTTCCGTAAACAGTCACTTTGTACACTCGTTGCAACAGCAAGAAAGTCGATTCACCAACAGCACGGCTCCGAATTCGTAACACCAAGAACTGCTCCTTCTCACACTTTACCGCTATTTATATCTCCCAGGCACTATTCTGGAACCTTCAGGAAAGTTCAGCTATTATTGCGGTGAAATACAAAGCAGAGAATTCCAGAAGTCTCTATCCCTTTCTCTCTTTTGCGGTACTGCCGACAATAATGCGATGGGCGACACTGCTCCCTCCTCAAGGCTGGTCGTTAGGCCAGGTAGGCGACTGGCTGGGTCCCCCCTCCCCAGTGCGGCAATCAGATGCGGCGGGCGCGGTGACAGTATTATGGTTCAGAAAGTTTAAGTATGTGTTGTATACAGTGACGGCTGAAATATGATGCACTGGTAGTGCTAACTACACATTCCCGAAAAAGTTTGTTTTATAATGCAGAACGACGACTGCTACAACTACGACTACCACCACCAATTGTTATTGCCACCAGATATAATGAATGGAAAGCACAATAGTGTTTTTCACCTCACGTCCACAGGTCCATTTGTTTTTTGTGTAAATGTCCCTACTGAATTTTCTAACGCGGCTAACCTCCATGCTTTTTTGTTCTGTGTTTACGTACAGTTCAGTAGTATTTCCACGCATTTTAGGTCTTCTAACGGTAATGCAGAAAATGGGCTACTTAATAAAGAACTCACTTTATTCATCTTACTGAAACAAAGCAAACCACACACTGCACATGTTAACACTCATGGTGTTTGTTTACTGCTCCTACATCTTAGTAAACCTCTCTTTCAAATATGTGGGGTTACTAGCAGCATTATATTATACAAAATACGGATTCATACAATTTTAGCTATAAACAATGCAAACTGAATTATCGATATGATACAATAAAATACGATTTTCTGCTGTTACGCTACGGTAGTGATTGATGGCTTATTTAGCATTTCTTAATGTGGTACAATTTGCTAAATGTGTGATAAAGTTGGTACAAATAATTTGCATGTGCTGTCAACGGTGGCTGTGACAGTTACTAACTGGCACGAATATGCGCCATTCCCTTTCTCCTGCAAACCCCGCTAGCGCCCAGACTTGACGTCCAGAACACTGTAAATCCGATCTAGATATGAAGTGGCACGGATCCACAGTATAGTAGTGTAATAAGGTCGCAAACTTGTATCTCGCTCCCGCTTCCTTCACTGCTATGATTTTTCATTGCCAGATAAGCCATTTCATTGCGGCTTTAAGAGTAATAAGAATAATGCTCTTATTCTCTATGTAACCGTGAAGTATACAAACAATACTCAGTTCTTACTCTTCTCTTACTCTTTCTGAGAAAAAGGTACATGAATTCAGGTGTATTAAGAGTAAATTGTACAGAGAGACTCAAAAGCATCCGAACCGCTGCGCGGTGTTTTTTCACTGCCCACCCGGAAACACGATAACGCAGCTGCTGTTAAAAGGTCATACGGTTGACTTGTTCTTTTTCAGCTCTGAAATTGCAGTATTGAGCTGACGTGTGGTTAAGCTAATACCATTGTGCTTTATTGTTTTATTCTGTACTTAGTCACAAAGTGTATTGTGGTTCAGCATTTCTTTTCTACTGCATTTATTTATGATTCGTATGTGTTAACTCATTCAGCTTACCAAGTGAAAGTGTTATTTGCAGAAATATCTCAGAGCTAACTGAAATATAACGTGTACAAGACAAACCCACTTACCCTGGAAGAATTAAAACAAAATACCCGCCAGGAAATTGCCAGCGTTTCTCAACGTCAACTACGGCGAGTGATGGATAGTTTCCTAAGGAGGTGCCAAAAATGTATGGACAACGACGGTGGTCAGTTTTAGCATCTCCTATAACAACAATGGTAAGTCAAGGCATTAAAAGTAATTTTAAAAATGTTGTATGGTTTCATCCACGCTGTTCTGTGACAGTGGCATTCGGCGAGTGGCGCCGAAGACGCGTACAGGCAGAACACAACGCAGTCGGTTCAGAGTCGTATAATTTTCATGGTGCCATCAAATGCGTGCTGTTCTAGGAACAACTGCAGTGACTGTATTTAATATTTCATAAATGAGAGGCCACTAATGGTTTTGCAGAAAGTATAAAGTTATTACGCAAACGAGTGCTATAAAATATACGTAATACTTATCTTTCGGTCATTGTTCAACATGTTTCTATGTTCATCCGAAATTATCAAATAACAAGAACAGTTTTACACAGACACACATTTGTTTCGGAATACAAATTGAGCCTCGATAATTATGCAATGGTGGCATCATTTTCGCAGTATCATTCTGCAGCTCTGAATATTGTGTTATGTGCTAATTTATTTGCAGGCACATGTAGTGGGCACGCCATGATAAACCTGACATGAATAATAATATTCACAAACCCAATAACACATGCTTCACTTTTAAATGAGTCTTCACATGTGGTTTGCAGTTGCTCACTACTTTAGGGTTTGTGTGTTGCCGTGATAATGCCAACATGTGTACGTGTTCAATAAGGGTCTAATTTTGTGATCATGTATGCAAGAAACTAAATACCGCAAACTCCCCCAATACCAACAACAGAACCGTGAAGGAAAGTGCCACTGCAAACTTTCTTCCTTGTCACAAATTGTTTCGCACTATTCAAAATGGAAAACAAATCTATTGAACTATTTTATGCATTTTATAAGATTGCTTCTTCTAGTTTCTCTCTTTACTCACCTCCCATGGAGCACATACACCCCCTAAATGGACGTCCGTCTGTCGAGGAGCAGACAAACTCTGAACCTGAGATCCAGTATCCAGGATGAGTGTTCAGCCCAAGGCCTAGTATGAGAGTGAGGAAGGAGTAGGTGGGAAATTAGAGTGGAAAGGTGATGATGGAGAAGAAGGATCTGGAGAACCTGGAGTAAACCCTCTCAGACGCTCCTTTCTCCACCACAGTTCCCACATACGGTCCCCTGCGATCGAGTCCGAGCCGCCTTGGTGAGAGGCGAGCAGACTAGCCAGTCAGCCACGATGCCCCATTTCTAATAAAGCAATTAATTAAAACATTTTCTCTTCCATTACGTGTCTCTTAGAGACGCTGACGTGCGTAAATAGTGGGATCATCCCCTAAATCAGAATAGTGTTTTCCCCTCCACAAGGTTTCTACCTTCAGATAACCAACCTTTGACTCCACACAGCCGGGATCAATTCTCTAGGTTACTGGCCTGAAATATAAACCAGAAACATGAGCGATGATATTGCGACGCCGGCGGAGTGCGGCGGTGCACATCAAAGGAAGCCCGAGGCCAGGCATCCCCTCACTATTGCCGCTATATGTATCAAAGGCGCTCAATGTCAGGGTGCCTCGCGTGACTGTTGTGGGCGTTTTACAATAATCAGTGTGGTAGAACAAAAAGGGGTTTTCGAGATTACTCGAGAAATATATGGTGGCCAGAATATTTGGAGAAGATCGAGAAAAGTTCATGTTGCGTCATCCTCGTTATATAAAGAGGCCAGGCAAGGGGAGGAGTCTTCCTTACACGGGTGTACAACGGTACTTCCGTCGCCATCTTTTATCTGTCTGGCAACAATCATGGGAAGCGTTGGATATCACTGGCACTCAATTGCGGACAATCAAGGAAACCGTGCAACCTTGGATAACATCTTCAAGGGTTACCAGGCGGGCAGAAGTCATCTTGGCCCGCCTGAGAATAGGTCACACCCGCATCACGCATGGACACTATCTGCGTGGTGAGCCGGCGCCGGTATGTTCCACCTGTGGTGTTCAGCTCTCTAAGGCCCATGCCCTAGTTGATTGTCCGCGCTACAATCGTGAGCGCCAGTTGTTTGGCCTGGGTTCTACTTTAAAGTTGATCTTAGGCGACGACCCGATAGCTGTGGATTCAGTGCTGCGGTTCGTCGGCAGTATTGGCTTTGGTAAGCAAGTTTAAATTTTATTTCGTGGTTTTACTTTTTGCCTTTTATATTTTATTTGCTTACCTTTTTAGATCATTTTACACGTTTCTAACTGTTTTGAGCTTACCTTTTTGACAAGTTTTAACTGTTTTAGCTTTTGTCTGTTTTAGCTTGCGTTTTAATATTTAACTTTGAGTTTTAAGTGGTGGTGAGTTTTATCCGTTTTTTATCTTTTGACTTGGGGCTCTAATGACCCAGCTGACGACGGACTCTTAAACCCTAATCACTCACTCACTCACTCACTCACTCACTCACGAGAGGAGTTAGTAGTTAGTTAGAAACATTAGTCATCGGTAGTTAGTTTTAGATGTGTGTGTCGGTTGCGTGTCAAAGGGAAGATAAGGAAGCAGTTAAGAGTGTCGAGTGATTGCATCGTCCAAGTCAGGTGTTTAAGAGACAAAGAAAGAGAAGAAAGAGGGAAAGGAGTTGGTGAAGGTTACGAGAAGAAGAAAGTTCAGTGGTAATATCACGAAGGATCAAGGACTGTGTAACGTCAGTAAAATAGAACTGTATTGTTGCGCAAAAGCTTTAGAAGCCAATAAAGTGAGAAAAACAACTGGGCAGGAGTTTGTCGGTTTTGTCAATATATAATTGATGTCTAATGAAGGAGTGTTTTGTACACCACCTCTGAGAAAGTGTTTTGCTGAGATTGTTACATAAGGAAATGTTAAATCGGTATAGTATAATTCGAGCTTCTAGAAGAAGTGGTGCATGTGCCATTGTAGTGAGGCTCATATGAGAGATTTCTTCTGCAACATGGAGAAATAATTTTATGTTACCTATGCTCTTGTGTCTAATTTCAAGGAAGCACTGCCACTATGGTGCTCTGCTAGTGAGAACATGTAGCTTGTAAAGTTACCCTTCGCCAGTTATTTTGGGGGAGGTAAAGTACCCTAGCCAAATTATTTTCTAGAATTTTTTTCCATGACCAGAGCAACTAACGGTCACAGAGGTTAGGATTATATTTGTCGTTACCACGTAAATAATTGCGTTCCATTATAGGCCACTTTTTATGCCTGTTAGTAAACCTAGAAGTATAAAAGTATGGGAAAAAAATAAGACGTTTTTCAGCACAAAAGGCAAGGAACATATTATAACAGTCCATGAAATAACTTACAGATTACGTCATTGCATACAATTAAACATATTTAACGAAAATAATTTAATAAGCCGACTCATTTTCACAAGTACCGATGCGCTATCTCTTGGCAACGAACGATCAGTAAACTGTATCTTTAGAATTGGTAAAGTTTGTTTGAATGAACATTATCTCTATAGAACATGTTTTGCTATACATCTAGAAAGGGGTAGTGCAATCCGGAATGAGCAGATGGAAGAAACGGGAACACAAGCATTGCTTCTCCAGTTCATCCAAAGTGTGCATTTACTTGCTGCATTTATGTTGGCAAGCATTTGAAACATATGTATCATTCTAAGCTATATATGTTCACTTGAACTCTATTAGGCCATTGGTTATACTACACGTCAGTATTCAATTGTCGCAGAATACATAATGAGAAGCCTACATAGTCATCTATATCCTTGAATTGCAGAAAGCCAGTTAAGCGTCATTGAATGAAGGTGAAGATTCTTTTCTGTTGTTGATCTCTTCTCACGAATTGTAGGACAGGAGAAAGAGGAGTTGTCACAAGGGAAATAAACTGAGAAGGACATGTATAAGATAAATGTAAAGCTTGGGGATAAAAATCCACCACAGGAGACAATACGGCTATAAAGTTCTTCGATTTCCCCTTTTGAAAGCTTTATTCCAATGTTTCAAGTGTAATAATAAATGAATATAGCATATTGCTATATGGAAGTGAAGGTAAATATTCACTTGAGCCGATCTTTGATAAAAAAATGTTCTGATGCTTAATCCATCGACTCCTGGGTAGCCGAAAGACAATGAATAGTGTTGAGGACAAACGATACCACCATTTACACCGGTTTCTTTAAGCAGATATCTGTTTTGATAATTTAGGGCCCGTTTTTGTGCTAATCAATACCTCAAATCTAAGCTTAGGGACTCATGCAATGGAATTCTTTCTGGGGCTTCCTCGAGACAATGCCCTAGTTCTGTACAAGGTACTAATGCAGCAGAATTTGTGTCACCTCCTGGTTTGATGTCCAGACTACTAGCTCACGGGCCCAAATAATAATCAAATGCCTTTGTCGTTATTTTAGACAACGTCCGTGTAGTGCGATCAGTGACTGATAGAGTGTCAGTTCTTGGGTAATGCCTCGATAATGAGCTTAGGGACCAATGTAGCCTAATATTGTTGCGTCGCTGCTGAAGGCAATGCCCCTACTGTGAGCTTAGAGCTGTTAGAATGGAGTGTGTTTGTGTCAGTTCTTGTGGTAACGCCTCGATTATGAGCTATTTTTGTATTGAATTACTGTGCAATTGCAGTGCTAAACATTGTACCTATTTTTGATAAATCGTAAGTTGAATACCGTTGCAGCGTAATACTATTGATGGTTGGTTAATAAATCCTGTGTGATAGAGCACGAAAACACCTAGTTAATCAGCAAATTAAGCAATAAAAATCGCGTTGTTTCACCCCAGTACTTCTTTTGGGAAATAAAGGTGTCATGTAAGGGCTGCGGTACACATCTACATAAACTTAAAATATCAATCTAATTTGTGTCTGTGTTTTCTATCACTATACAATTTGAAGTTAAGCGTCACACACTATAGCCACTAACTTTAACAGAACATGAGAAGATTCTTATTTAGAACTACCACATATGCATGTGCTTGGATTAAAGTTGTGATTACCTGTAGCTTAGACAAAAGGGATAATTCTAACCGATTATTTCTCTGCTACAGGAGAAGAATTGCATCCAATTTACGGGGATAGACTCTATGTTTCAGAAGATATCATCGATACTAGAAATAACGATGTCTGCACAGAACTCACTCACGTTCAGTTTTTCTAGCGCCTCATGAACGATCACATGCAAACGCATTGCACCGAAGGTAAAGCTGAGTAGAGAATATGGAGATACAAATTTCGTTCACACAATGTTGCGCGGTCGTTCCAGATAGATCTGAAGACACCATTCTCTTATGATTTCATAGTTAGTGAATTTAAGGCCTACATTCCATATTCTGGGCAAACGTTTATGTGTAATATCTTTGATGAAAGCACTCACTTTCGAGAACATTGCCCCTACTGAAAATTTAGGGCTAGGATCCCACGGACGTCATATGTATCAGTTATGAGTGATCTGTTTTGGACCACTGCACTAATACCGTTTGTTTCACTACAGCAAGTGAACAGATAGCATCCTTTATGCAAAAACACAGAAGCAGTCGCCTCAATCATAGACCCACCTGCATCACTTCATCTCGCAATCCCCCTTCATTGCTGGCCCCGGAATATCAGAACTCGACCTTTCAATTGTCGCAATGCACAATTACTCTCCCCTTCATAGTACAGAGAGTGATCAACTGCAGTTTCAGTCGCAACCTCATTGTGTTGCCTGGATCAGACGTTTCTACTCCATTTGATTTACCTGTACCCTTTTCATGCTGTTGCCTGAACCTATCGATCCATCCTTATTATTGACCTAAAGCCATTATGAATGTGTTCTCCACTGCTGAAAGTAGTTATTTAATGCCTCAGGTTCTTTCCCATGAGCTGGAGTAAGTAAATTAACTTAATGCAAAATAACTCACAATAACACGCAGCTCTGTTCCAGGTTCCAACCCGGCTTCGGCTACTCAAGACTTCCTAATGGATTAGAGCGTTTGTATCTACTAAGCATAGCCTATTTATAAAACGAGCAGTAGGATATGATTTTTACTTCCCGGTAAAAATCGGATTCTGCCAAACGTGATTCAGCGACATCAGGATTGATTTTGGACATAACACCCAAGTTTTCTCTGCGTGAAGTCCTTTTGTATGGTTGCTCTTCGCTCTATTTTACATGAGGAGATTATTATGCTGCGGGTTGGTTCAACATATAAAACTGTTATATTTGTCATTCACTTTTATATAAAATGTAGGGCTCAATAAGGATTTCATCATCCAAGGGACAGTAAGCTTATTAAAGACCACCTTGAAGCAGACAATTCTTTTGGCAGCCACATCTTTGTGTGCCAATTTTGAAGGAATAAGTATGCTCCACGTTGCTGGGACAGTTTGAAGCAACAAATTACCTCTTGATTCACCAGTTTGAAGCGTGAATACGCTTAATGTTGCTGTGACTGTTGTATGCAGGTTATCCAAGCCACACACTGATGATGCAATGATGGTTTGCTTTGGGCGTCAGTGAAGTTTGTATCTTTACAATCTCGAATTCCTATACTGGTTCCTTTCTACTAGCTTCAGCACTGATATTCTTATCCCAAGGTGTGAGGTTGACACGGATTCCTGCTATAAAGTCCTTTAATGAATGCTTTCAGTGACGTAAAGTTAGACTTTGCCAACCAATAAATGAAAATCCTAAAATAATTCACCATCTATAACAGTGATCGCCTGTAAAGATTTAGAGGAATATACTTCATGACACTATTGTAAATAGCGGCTATTGATTTCAACCTATTCCAAGCGACAAACACACCCAGACGTTCTAACGAATCAAAAAGATTTGAAATCTACCCAAGCACAAATCTGACACTCCTGGTAACTCCTTTCAACCTCCCACTCATAGCTACCAATGCTATGTTACAACATAATTTCTACGCTGTTCAAAGTCCCTTGATATTCAATCTGATTACGAAAAAAAATTCCCGGAAATCCATGAACCTGATTGATCTACGGTCGCTAATACATCTGGCAACATGGTTCAGTAGAGCATTCATTTCTCGCTTGTAATCACTCGGCAAATTCTAGGAATCGGTTTACAAAAGCTATTTAACCTTGTGGTAACTGTAAACTAATTCTCTTGCCTGACTCACTTCTACATGTTTATCATCACATACATTTTCTGATATTGTTGTTTAAACTGATTCTATTTGCTGGTTCTCCCTACCAATTCTTTATGGATAATTAATGATTATTATAATTACTTCCTCATTAATTCAATTTTAAATGGTTTATTTCCTGAGCCCATTATTGCCGTATTAAACCTCAAACGTGAAAACCTATGAATGAATGCATAATTTGCAAGGCATGAGTAATATAACTGATACATTCCTCAATATATATACGCTTTTAACACAGTCTTCTACGTAAAGGACTGCACTAAAGGTATCCGGTATTAGAGCAGTTTATAACATAAGCCAAGTTCAAAGTTTGTGCATATGTATATACACCAGGTGGCCCATTTCATCCGGCATTGCGTTAAGTAGATAGCCCAACACTATTTTGTGAAAGTCAAAGAGGTGCAGACGTACTACATTAGCCAATGTCTGACACTTGCCACGCCACTAAGCCAGAGCGAGTGGAGGGAGGAAAGAGAACGACTCGCGGTGTCACTTTTTGGCACCTCTGCCCTACACCATCATGGGCCTTATTGTGCTTCCTGGCAAGAACACCTGAGCTTACTCAGAGTTAGATTTAATTGGGTGTACACCCACCGATCTTCTCTGCTACTTCACAAGTTACACATATTAAAATAAATGTGTTAACTCATATTACTTTCTTAAACGTCTATCATTTACTTTTGGGTTTGCAATACATACTTTTGAAGTAATATCTTTCTATCTACTGAATTTTAATCCAGATACACCTTTGCGGAAATAGCTACATTACATAGTTCGTTATAGACAAAGGGAACAGCGATAGTCAAATGTTTAAGAACTGAATACCATGTGGTGACCTTACTCTTTCCTTGCAATCGCGAGAAACAGTTGAACACCACAAAGACATGGCAACGATGAAGGCATGTAACTATTTGAAGCCTTTATAAGGGCTATCTTTGAAATGGCTCATGTCACAAAAATACCATTTACAATAATTGTGTGTGTTAAAGGGTTCTACGCTTTTCTGTATAGTAGGTTTATGTCCCTCTATTAAGAATTTACACATTAAGCAAGATTATACGAAATTCCCTTCCAATAAAAGGTTCAACATATGCACTTTATTTGACATGTAAATATCGTATATCTACGGCAATTTGATCAAAATCGTCAGTTGTTTTTAAGAAAATAAATTAAAAAGAAATGGTCATAACTTGGTCACATAACTTGGGGTAAGGGGAGTTTCGCGTCACATTTTTGAATTACCAGGTGGCCTATCTCGTCCGGCATCAGGGTAAGTGGATAACCCCTCGTGCGTTAAAGCTGTTGCAGAACTCGCAGGTGCAAACCCAGGCGTAGTGACGGCAGTGGCATGAGCGAGCTTCCTTCTGCCTCTTAGACAAGAAGGAAGATGGTCTACACCGAAACAAATTGACCCTAAGAAGAACAATAAATCATATCCGCGGTACATCAAAGGCATTACTGATCACATTGGGAAAGTTCTCAGGCACACGACATTTACACCATCTACAAACCCACACAAGAAATACAGAATATACTACAGTGAGCAAAAGATTCAAAAGAAGCTCTGTTTTCTGCGGGTGTTTACAGAGTTCCGTGCTCTTGTGGTTCTGTATATATAGGAACCACTCAACATACAATAAACACACGCATTATAGAACACAATGTGTTGCCGTTTGGCAACAGTCGCAGAACACGCATTACGAGCGCCAGGATAATACATTATGCAGTATTTAGACACAGCTATCATGTCTTCCATGGTTCATCATTACGCCCGTTTAAGTCACGAAGTCATAGAGATTTTCAAACATAAAGATAACTTCAATAGGAAGGAAGGAACAAAGCTTTTAAACAAAGCATTATACAAAGCACGCAGGAAACATGACTGGAGATAAATTCTAGATCATACGTCATCAACAGCCATAGTAAATGCTAACCCATCTACAATAATCATAGACAATGGAAGCCGTCCCCACTTTAGCCCAGCCCACGCAACAGCCGAACCAATAAACAAAGACCGGACCAACAGTCAAGCACCAACACATGCTAAGCGTATAAAGCCTGTGAAACCAAATGATTCCGTATCAGTCGTCGCCGGGACTAGCAGAGTACTGCTGTCACACCGCTGCGGATGTTCGTCGCAGATTCGAACGAAACGTCTGGAAGGAGATTTTCCACTAGGCCACGGCCCACAAGCCTGGATATTTTGTATTTAAGACAAGAACAGTTGCGATAATCGGAATACTCTAAGCTTTGAGAGGTAGAATCGGAACTGAAAAATTCAATACCAACAATAATTTTATTGGCATATATAAATAATAATACTCTAATGTTATTCACACAGAACAGAAATGTTTGAATATGCTTTTACTTTTGAGATCCACCGTGCTAGCGGAGCATACCGAGATTGCTACAGTGCAAGCGAATCTCGCATACAGGACATTGTGGACGGGCTAAAAAACGACCGCTCGGGGTTTTCTAGTTGTCACTACGGATAAAAAATTCTATATAGATCATGAGTGCCATGGATAGATTTCCTCTTGCAAACCTCATCATGTTTTGTGCTTGAAATCTGCATTTTCTGTTTGCTTCTTTTGCTCTAAGGACCTGAGTACTTCTAAATTGTCAGGAAGGGACAGACTTCTGGAGTGGTTAATATCTGAAAATGGAAATGCGAGGCAGTTTCACCGTCAGCCGAAAAGCGGCTCGTTTAAACTATAATTCAGTTACAGGATTCAAGATCTCTGAAACCGTGGAAGGTCGGTGTAACTCTAAACATGCAGGAACAAATGGGTTGGCAACGAAAACACATTTACGTTGCGTACAATATTGCACTGGTCCCAGTTGGGGAGCAATCTTGCTCGACGGGATGTCCATTATATATGCGGTTATGTTATGATAGTTCACCGACGGATATAGCACGCAACGCATGATTAAAACTCAATGGAGTACTCCGTGTCACATTATAACGTGAAGGAGTGCCTTATTAATATGGTCATTTTAAACTTATGCAGGTGCAGTGTTCAACTAGCAAAGAAACGAAAACGGTAACTGTTACTTAATGTTAAAGGTGTCGGTTCGTTTATTTTAATAGCTTATGTCGCGCCATGTACGGTATAAAACTAAAATTATTGTTACATTTTATACCTCCTCTTCAGTATAAACCTATGATTTGGAGCATATTAGTTGTTATTCATTTTATATTTTGTAACTTAACTAAATGCAAATTATGTAGTTTAAATTAATAGGAAAGAATCTCTCAAAACTGCGTTTTTATTTAATATATTTTCTGTAAACTCGGAATTCACTAAACGTCATATAATTACAATTCATATGTCGAGATAATCTAAAACTAGGTTATTACGAAGAGCATCTAGAATTGACACATATTTCACTTTTCTTAATGGTGTGACACAGGGGCCCTGGCCCGTGTATCTGAGCTTACCGGGAGGTTGGCTCCGACTAACCGACAAATAAAGAAAGAATCCAATGGAAAAACACTGTTACCCAAGGTAAACACTGGATGCGTTATCGGGAGGAATCCAGATGGTTTTTGATGGTTTTCCTCCTCGCCTTCCGAACATTCTAGATCTCTGCGGAATATTCCAGAGGCTATATAAGCGAGTGTGTTTCTGAAGCAACATCAAGAGCGATTCTAAAGGTGTCTGTGTGAGGATGGCTGTGGTGCACAGTACCTGCTGCTTTTGTGAGAGATTAGAGGCGCCGTGTGTTCGATACTCTAGCGAGTGAAGCGGAAAATAAAAGAAGGTGCTGCTTCGCGAGTATTTCATTTCGCCGCTACGTTGGTAAGAAACGTGAAATGACATGGGGAATTGAAATTGATCACATCAATGAAGTGACAGCGAGTACTGGAAAAAGCAAGATGGGTGATACTGAACTCCGTGTTCAGAAAGTATGTAGCTTAACACTACAACCCCTGACTCCATTAGATATTGGAAGAAACTGTAACATCTATTTAATCTTATCCGCACGCAATTTAAACAAAAAACTCATTCTTAGAACCGGTTAAACATGCAAAAATGTGTTAGAAGAAAAAAAAATTCTTTTAGTACCTTGAAATCACTCTGAATTCTTAGTTCCTGTACCACTAAACTATCTTCAATCTTCATATTAATCAATTCCTATTGAATAATTAGAGTAGGTAATGCTAAATGCTAGTAAAGGATTAGTTAATATTATTTTACAGAGGATATTGAACATTAAGGGCGATTATAAAGTAAAACATAAACCATTTTGGCACACGTCTTGCCCATATGCAACCATTTTTGCAATAGAAAGATTCCAGAAGCGTACCATGATAATACAAAATAACTGAACAGTGCACACAATGTATGGATTACTTAAATATCAGATTGCAAAATCAACATAGCAAAATCCATTTCATTTCATCCTTCATCTCGTTAGGTTCCTTTCAGGGTAAGCATCGGCGAGCGTCACGGCAGCAGTACGGCAGAGGGAACATATGTGCTCTGGAAATCTCGTACCCCGAATTGGAAGGCGAGCCTACTGGTTTCCGGAACCCCATGGGATGGTACAAGCCCGAACGGGGGAGGGGAGCCGGTTTCCGAGTCCTGCGCCCTCTTGGGCGTACGAATCCGAAGGGGTGATAGAGGAATTGGACTGATTCAGCCTCCTCCGGGGTTCTTCTAACTAAGAAAATGTGGGTGTCTTGCCCTCAGCGCTGTCGCGGCAGCATTCCGGCCGCCCTTTGGATCCATTCGCCTCATCCATCCTCCTTGGGGGTGCCCCGTCAGGCATAGGCACAAAAGTTCGCCTTTCGATTGAGGTGCTGTCCCCCTCCGCAAGTTCTAATTGAGTCATAATGAATCATTTGAAAATTTTCCAAAATTTTACACGTAATTTAACGGATTGTTTCATACAACTGCTTCTCACTTAATTGCGAATAAACTACTATAAACGTTAAGACAATTTGTCAGAACGCTGTAACAGCGTGTACTTTGTGTTATGTTGATATAAAAACAATTTTAATTGCCAAGAATGGACGATAACGTTGTGCAGCTTTACTGTGCTTCTGCCACTGTTTGTGAAATACAGCTCTGTAGTTAGGCTAATATTTACAGCTCTTTTGATCAGCACAGCAACAGAGTGCGGGTTCGATCTCAACCTAGTTTCTCATAGCCATGACGTGGTTCATTACTATAACAATGTTTTAACGGGCTAAATCAAATATTTACAGTAGCGGTGTATGCCGAAATAGAAGTAGTTTGTTTCGGCCATGCACATACAGAGCCGTTTCAAACATGCTTAAAATGTAGTGTGTTATTGTAGCAAATTGAACTCGTTGTTTAACTGGGTACGCGGAATTATTTAGTAATTGCATGCAAAAGGTATAATGCAGAAACGCATCGATTGTGCGTTTTGTACACCACGTTTAAAAGTAACAAGATATTTATGCTTTTGAGGATAATGTACATGTTCAATATTTACCTCGGTCTGTAGCAAATTTCCTTAAAATATAACGCAAACTATAAATGCCTTTATTAAATAGGATAGACATAACAAATTAATTAGAATTTGCGTCAGCTATGATATAAACAATACGAGATAACGTAATTCACAGTAATTTATTAGCAACATAATGCTCTCGGTGAGTTACTGAAATAAAACAAAATGATTCAACTATGTGTTGCACTACATTTTCCTAAATTAGTGGTGTCGGCCGCGACGCACAACAAAGGACGGTCGTGGCCAGGCGGCCCCACTCCACTTGCGGTGCGTGTATCAAAGACGCTCGAGATCAGGCTACCTCACGCGAGCAAACACATGGCATCAATCCGGCGGCCGGCGTGTTTTTAGAAGTTCGAGAAAGGTCCATGTTACGTCACCCTCACTACATAAGGAGGCGAGGCAACGAGTACAGCAGTGAGTTACACACAGTTCTTAATGTCAATGTGAGTCGTGAAGGAAGATAACGAAGCAGTAATGAGTGTTGTGTGATTCTATCGTCAAAGTTAATGTTTGAGAGGCAGATAAATGAAAGACATAAAGGAGTGGGTCAAGGTTTCGATGAGAAAATTTGTGAGTTTTAATTTCATGAAAGACTACAGACCGTGTTAACATTAGTAACAGAGAACTATATTTTGCAAAAAACGACAATAAAGTGAGAAAAAAGGCAATTGGACTGGACTATAGTCTTTTTATCGAAATGGGCTCGGAAGTGGGATTTGTCGAATTGCCAATCTGTCACATTATTATGGTTATTTCTATTGATAATGGTGTAGTAACGACTTTATATATAACGGAGGTAATTTTGACCTTGATCAGATTGAAGTGCTGGCCATTTTTTGTAGAGCAAAAGGAGAGGGTCTGTTTTTTCAATAAAGTCCCAAGGTGTTTACATTATTTCTGTCTGTTATTAGTGATTCGTACAATGATAATGTGTGGATAATAATTCTGCTGAGAATATTGCAAGTAAAAGCATGTTTAGCTTCCCTGTGAAGTGCGAACTTGGAAGGATAGGAAACGGAGCAGTTTATAACAAACATTATTAGGCCAAAAGCTGCCTTGAGGCTTGAGGAAAATGACGCATTTTAAGCTATAGTATTTGTGTAACTGATATAACTAAGCAGGACAGCTCGCACACTTAGACATACATAAATCCAATGAGGTCACCACTCCCAGAAAGATGGGTGGAAGTGGAAAAAACCACAGGAGGCTACAGGCCACAGAGACACGCGGACTTTCCTAACAATTCCAGGCTCGGAGAACCGTTCCACTGCAGCAGCCTCTTAGAGAGGACGATGAAGAACCCGTCAAGCAAGCAGGCCTCTAATGTCCGTTCTGTTTCCTTTGCGCAAGCATCTGCGCCATCTGTCACGCACCTCCATAGACCACGTGGCCTAGAAGCACACCTTAAAGGTGTAATGGAATCGGAATGAAATGAAATCGAGGTAAGTGAGAAACCACCCCAGTATTCGTGTACCAACCAAGGAAACCCATGATCAACTTAAGGTCAGCACGAATTATATTCGTGAAATGTAAAATAAGGAAATATTTAAAATCTTTGTATTACATGCACACTCTTGCCTAACAGTGTATTTGGTACAGAATTATTTCTATCTCTGCTTTTACACTTTGTTATAGTATTCCTTCTGTTTGGAAAGCTTAGCTGCTAAGAATTCTGGGCTTAGACCTTTCTTACCTGTAGGTGACAGACATGGCCCTAGATTACTTGGATGTGTTTCTGACCCACATCTGAGAGAACGCTGACTGTATACGGGACCAAGGTCACTTCAGCATTAATTTGGAATTTGTATTACCTCAAGTACTTGTATTTAATCGCTTTTTATCATACTGTCACTTAACGCATAGGAAGTTCATTGGAATATTACGAAGAAGTTTAAGAAATAAATGCCTCACAGCTTTAAAATAGTTAATTGCAAAGTTTTATCGCCCTTTCCCCCATTCTGGGTATTGGTGTGCATCTCGTGAATGCTGCAGCGTCAGTAAAACTCGATTAAGGCAATCCTATGGGAAGATTTTGTTTAACATTTTTTGGCATTGTCATTTTCAAATAATATAGCCCACATTCCGTGATACTTTGTAAATTAATATCCATTGTACAGCTGAGTTAGACTCCATATCAAGATCAGAAAGACAAAATATTTGTGCCTGTATCGTTAAACCTGATTTGCTATCACACAAAGTTTCCAGTTTTTCAACAAATGAAATGTTTTCACACAATGCAATTTTTCTTCGACTTTACTGAAACTTCCAGGCTAGGCACCTCAAGCGTAGATAGCTTTAAACAGTCCTCTTTCAAATATGTGGCTAATTTAGAAATAACACTTAATATAGTTTTGGATAAATGAAAACATGGATTTATGCAGTAGGAAAAAACTATGTCTTGTTTAAAATTAAACAAATATGTAAAATTGGCTACGTTAATACATTTTGCTAAGTGTCAGAAAAACTTCACTCCAAAGACTGAAATAATTTTCCATGTGCGATATTTTTTATAGAAGTATCAATATGTACCTAAATAAGTTCCAAATATTTGAACTAACAATACCAAGGAAAATCGGAGCCTATAACACTTGGACCGCCGTAGCATAAATAACCCCACCCTCTGCCAGCGTGACCTGAGCATAATTCTAATCAGTGGATTGGCAAGTGATTTGCCTACGGCGATGTATGACCGTACTGCCAATGGGTCACAGTTGAACTTATATCTTGTATGTTTATGCTACACTGCCATTTTCCCTGTATCAGCTTTCGTTTTGCTATTTGATAGTGACAGTTACTTTTAGTCATCTCGATGTCACTGATGAACGCTCTTAGAGCTGGTCCAGTTCACCCCGGAAGCTAATAATTATTTCACACAAATCATAATCTGCCTCACTGGTTTGATTTTAAGTCCCTCAGTTGTTTTGTAGACCAGTCACACAGAGTACTTAATATATCGGATGGGTGGAGTCAAATGTTAATTACGCGAAGGTCGGAAACTAGCGTAGGAAGAATTTTATTGTAATATAGGGGAATGGGGCTCTTTTTATGCAAGTATCTTATTACTCATTTATTTATAAAGTATTACATTTATTTTTCCTCATCTACTTAGAATCCATTCTTATGGCATCTATGTATTGCAGAAAAAACTTTTTTATAAGTACTTTTGTCTTCTGAAATACGGATATTAAACAGAAGTTGAAGAGAATTCCCTCACCAAATAAATAACCAATAGAGAGTGTCACGTACTTGTGTTCAATATCGAATAGTATTGAACATGAATGTACAGTTCTGTTCATTCGCTACGTACGTTCTTCTTTAAGTCGTCTGGCCTTACGCTCTTCGTTTTTGTATTCTCCTGTGGCCGATTTTTGGATCCCGTGCTGTTCTTCTCTGGTTCCACTGACAGCAGTTGAAGCCCATCACGTGACTCGCCCGTCTCTATTTCAGACTGCTGGTGATGACGGCGCCGCGTCTCGGAATCTAATTAAAACTAGTAGGATCGGAGTGCAAAACAATTGCACTTTTAATTATCGTAATTAAGAGTGAAGCATCCCTCTACTAGGTTCAGCAGATTTGCCAAGCGTCCCTAATTAATCCCCAATAGATGATGTCTTAACAATCTTTCTGGGAATTTCTTTTATTTCAATACACGAGTCATTTGAACTTCTAGATCATAGCTTAGGGGTAATGTGTTGATGAAATAAAGTGAACAAATTTGTTTATAGCTATTAATTTCGTCTGTGACGAAGAACGTTGGTTTTAATTCTCCTCAAAATGTATTGTAAAACGCGTATAAAACTCTGTGGATGAGAACTTATGCCTTTTATGTGGTGCATTCATTAGAAGTTTACACAGCTGCAGGACAGTCCTTCAACACAATCTGTAGACGCTTTCCCACATGCAAATAGATTTGAACAATTCTATAGCAAAGTTACGACATTATTGTAAGAAATGAGAAAACACCAGTTACTACTAATCACACTTATTGCTTTCTAGTCAGTTAGCGTAGCGCTAACGTTACACTTAGACAACTTTGTATAAACTCGGAACAAAAAAATAACCACCGAATCGAATTATAATAAAGAACTGTCAAATTACAGCTCGCACTGAACTGCACTTGGCACATTTCACAGGCGCTGTCCACTGACCGCTTCGTTGGCTACAAGAACGACTGCAACAAATACGTCTCTGGGTACGAGCGTGTCACTTATATAGTGCCCCATCCAATGAGAGAGTTCTGGAAGTGGAATGTTCTGGAATGAAATAGGAGGAACAGTCTAGACGCAAAATGACATACAATAGTTATTGTTTCCGTATGGCCCATTGTCCTACCGGCAGAGCTCAGGCCCTGACCGGCAAAGCTTACCAGCGTCGCCCGGGCTTACGGCCGGCGGGACATTATCTATAATATTATACATGTGGCCCTATTGCTACAAGCTTACACTAACGCGCATAGAAGTGGCCCATTCCTCTAGGCTGCAACGCTGGTTTCCTCCTAGAGTATCCACATTGGAGTAAGCAGCCCTTGACTGAGCTCAAATGGTTGTGTTCTCTTTAGGACTAGCCTAAAGAAACAATTGATGTGAAAGGAAGGGGCTACTGCCTCTTTCAAACAGTTCCTTTACGATTGATACATAAGCAAAGCCTAATACAGTTGCAGCATAATTCAGCCTTCTGCAGGAAGGACTGCAGAATTACTCGGATTCGTCGACCATAGGTATAGCATTTATATAACACCTTCCATCAGACACCTGGAAAGAAGTTTAATGTATGTCGCTATTAAATGACAATGACCTTTACATGAAAGGAAGACACTTCAGAGTAAAACAGGGTAATGAATAATCTAGTTTAAAGAGTATATGAGCTGGTGAGCCACAGGGAAGCGCATTAGGCCCAATTCTGTACCTGCTGTTTACTAGGAATATCCCAAAAGAAGAAGAAGATAACAAAAGAAAGAAAAGAAACAATTATGGGTACATTTGCTGATGATACAGCAATGATTGTAGTGGGAGATGCAATAGAAGAGTCTACAAACAAACTTCAAAATACTGTAAATAAAGTCCATAAATGGACAAAGAAGTGGCATGTTAAGCTAAATGAGACTAAATCTTTATATATTGATTTTGCGAATAAGAAAATAAGCACACAACTAATTAAAGTAAATAGTCAAATAATTCCTCAAGCTCAAACAAAGAAGTATTTAGGCATGACCTTGGATTCAAGGTTTAATTGGAAGAAACACATTGAAAATAAAATAATGGAGTTAAACATTAAATATAAGAAAATTTATTGACTAATTTGGAGAAATTCAGATGTATTCATCATAAGCTACTGGTATATATACAAGTGTTATGTCCACAAATAGTACATTGAATTTGGTGATACTGCCTTCTTCCATTCTCTGTCTACTTAGTTTTGTGAAAAGCGTTTCTCTGCATTGATAGCAATCAGAATGAAACAAAGAAACCGCTTGAATCTAGAATCCTCATCGATGCATTTCAAAAATTCAGCCACGAATAGACGAGCCAGTGTAGCTTGACGATCTCACAAATAGGCCATAAGCCAGAATTGATATACCTTCTGTGCATGTGGTATCTGTAACCAAGTTCCTGTGTTTATTTTATATATTTATAGCACAATCCTATTTGTGCCCTCCTTGATTGTCCGCGATACACTCGTGAGCACCAATCCCTTGGCCAGGGTCTTACACTGCGCTCAGTTTTAGGCAACGACCCAATAGCTGTGAATACAGTGCTACGGTTTGTTGCCACTAGTAATTTTTGTAGGTAAGTGTAAGATTGTTTTATTTCGGAGGTTTTAGAATTTTAGTATGGTTTACTTTTTTTTTTTTTTTTTTTTTTTTTTTTTTTTTTTTAACATTTTAATTCTTTCGTTTTAACTGTTTTATATTTTAGCAATTTTAAGTTTCACTTTTTAAATGAGCAGTTTCAATAGTTGAGTTAAGCTGTTTTTATCTATTTTAACTTTGAATTTTGAGCTTTTTAGGGGTGGGACACTTCCGTGATTTTATCTTTGGAAACGGAGTCCTAAAGACCAAGTTGTCGACGGTCCCTTAAACACGATACACTCACTCACTAATTTTCGCAGTGTGTAACAAACTATAAACTTTGAAACCTATTTTATCTGTAGTTACGTATGCTTTTAATTAAGGAAAACCTCGGCCTAGGACTAAGACCTGGGGGTACAGGCTGGAATAGAATGTTGTGTTTGGGGGTACGTAGAGAAAAAAGTTTGGATTCCACTGCATTAACTGGTGAATTATTGAACAATCCCCCCTCCATCTAATGATAATTTTATTTCATTAAATAAATGGACAACAAATCAGGTAGAAAAGTTGTAAATTCAACCTATCTAAAGCAGAAAATTACCATAAATAGTGAGGACTATTCCGCCTCCATCGGTATTTATATGCTATGCAGCATTTCCAGGGCCCCTTAAGTAAGTAAAGAAAGTAAAATTTTCAGCCAAACTTCGCATACTTTTTCAAGAATGTCGGGGAGTTTGCATCCGTTAGTTGGCATAGTGGGGACTGAAGAAAATCACAATTCTTGGGAGTGAAAATGGAAATTCACTAAACAAAAACTCTAGATAATTTCACTGTAAATGTATGAAGAACGTCGGAGGTAAATGAAGTTAATTACTTCGGCATTATGGTTTAAAGTAACCTTACAACGTGAGGTAAGCCATCTATTTGTTTATAATTACACATACCATAGAAGTCCATATTTAGAGCAAACTGTGAGTGTGGAATACAAAAATAAGCGCTTTACCTCACTAAAGAGTTCATTTCTCCGAATTTCTATTTTATTCCATACTGCACATTTTAACAATAAAACCAGAATATATGTATTGCTAGAATCTAGGAATTGAAAAAAATGAGAGCATTGCAGACACGTAAAGTATTAGCTGTCGGCCTAACGGCATCACGTGATAGGGGCAGAGGAACAATAAGAGAGAAATTACAAGTGGAAAGGATTTATAAACAGACCAGAGCGCGTCAAATTAAATGGAAGCCGCGCATAGAAGTGCTGGAGAGGAACAGAGATAAAAGGCCAAGCATTTCATTGGAGTACGGGACATATTTGGAGTTGAGTCGTGGCAATGGGTGGAAATGACCTCGCTGATTTCGCAGGATATTGTAGTGTAAGGAAAAAATAACAAAAACGGTGCAGAATCTCCTAGCACAAAAGGGCCACAAAGGACAAGACTTCCAGCCACGTAAATCTCGTGAAGTGTGCAAACCGCTGATAGTGCTGTCGTTTGAATAATCCCAAGGCTTTCCCAAGTAGAAAATACCATTAACGCTCAATACGAATATTAAGCGAGGAATTCTATAAAGCGCTTCTTGCCAAGCACCAAAACGGAATAATTTAAGTTACTTAAATTGTCCTCGGATGTTTCCAGGATTTAAGTAAAATAAAATGAATACTCGGATATCACACATAATTTTAGTGTATCTTGTACTCTACATCTTTTCTAAAAAAAAAAAAAAAAAAAATGTTGTAGATATCTTAAGATTCGATTATTGGCGTTTATTACCGAGGAGTTGGTTCCCAGTCAGAGGTTCGATTCTCTTTGGGTCGGCCACTCTGAACTTGTGGTTTTCGTGGTTCCCTTGGTTGGTAGGCGAATGTTGGGGCGATTATGCCCCGAATTTTCCTGTCTCCCATTTCCTGTCATTTCCTTATTGTGTTTCATGGTCAACAGGATCAGGTGAGTGGACCGCAGAAAAGGCGTATGTGGGTAGAGCTGGGGTAGAGCATGGGCTGTAGTGCCGCGGCTTAGTTTAATTTCTTTCTTTTTCTTTCTTTCTTTCTTTCTTTTTTTTTTTTTTTTCTTTTTTTTAACATTCACTGATTGCTTCCATTTCCTCACTAGATCGCCAATATAAATACTAAAAAGTGTATGTGATAAAGTACACCCTTGTCTGACTAATTATTATGAAGAATATTTGCGGAAATTTTACCATTGGTCCTAACACTTATTTTTGTTTGAAAATAGAAGCATTGTATCATTCTTATAATTGTTGTGGGTATCCCTTTCTTCCAATATTTGCTACATTTTTACTATATCAAGAGCTTTAAAATCAATAAAAGCCATATACATTTCTTTATTAAATGTCGTATGTTTTTTAATCAGCTGTTCAACGGTAAAGATGTTATTGGCACAGGATCTGCCTGTTCTAAATTCACTTTGTTCTTCAGAGATGAGACATTCAGTTATATTTTGCAATCTTTTGCCCATAATTTACCTCCTCCAGTCAGCGGCTCAAGGAAGTTCCGTTCCAGTACTTCTGTCTACCTCTTACTGCCCTCTCATATGTTTACAACAGTATTATTCTAGCTTGACACAAACTACAGTATCCATTTGGCCTGTCAAGGTCGTGGAGCATGCACTGTTATTCCAGCGACTCCAGAGTTATACGCGTGTTTTTAAATTTCATACCCATATATTTAATACTTTTTGTACAAAAAATTTCAGTTTACTTTTATTGTGGTGATTATCGGGAATCGCACTCCGGATATCTGTGTTTGATCCCCTGTGACCGACAAGTCTGATCAAACGTTTTTCTGCAGTTTCTATTGGTCACTACCCGAATGCTGGGTTGGTTACTTTTATTTCCGCAGACTTTCCATCCCTCTATTTCATTTCATCTTCTCTTAAATCTAGTCTTTTCGAGTCGGAAGTGACTGCGAAAGAACTGCGTGGTGGAATTTGCGCTGTGTAATTGCTGTTTCCGGCGTAGGAACGGCTCAACAGTCATTGTACCGGCAGCGGGATATCAAAATCGTCAGGCTGGGCTGTACGAGGAAACCTGGTGCCAAGATGAATCTTCAGCACACGTTAGGGGCCCCACGCTGGTCGACCGGGCACTCCCACCTCCTCCCTTCCGGAGTCGGTCATACAGTAGCCTAATTATAGGCTCAGTATGGAATCATCCGTTTATCTTCTACTTGGTGCTCAAATTATAATTGTGAAAAACTAAAAATGCTACCGTATTATTTAAATACTAACATACAAAACTGGTATGCAAAGCTTTATTCTCTCTTATAGTTGTGACACAAAAAATTGTAAACCCTTAAAAGCATTTAAAGGCAATTTATTCGGAGTGGCCAACTAAATAATTTGTGCTGTCTTGAGCAGTCCAAACGTGTAGCAAAAACCATATGATGCTTCTCTCTCTCTCTGTCTCACTCTCTCTCTCTCTCTCTCTCTCTCTCTCTCTCACACACACACTTAGTTTATTCTCTTTGAACTTCTGCTGAAAATTTGAACAAGATTGGTTACAAGCTACATCTCGTGCAACATTTTTAAGACGTAAAAATGTAAGAAAAATCTACGAATAAAGGTTGAGCAAGTCTCTCCTTTAACAGGTTAGTCTTATCAAATATGAACATTCCGAAGTACCAACCTCAGGAAAGTGAAAGGAATCACCGAACGCTTTCAGATGTGGTGTTGGGTTAAGGAGAGCTCTAGCCGCAAATATCCCTTTCTGAGCATCTCACACTTCAGAATCAAATATTCAAAGTACACTTGGAATTTCTCAAGAAGTTTAACTCACGCAAAAAGGTGCATACGATGAACCTTGGCATGCACCCTAATAAAACTACGAAAGAGGATTATTAAAGGGGCAGGGCTAATACCAGCCTTGATAACAAGAATATTATTATGCTGTGTGGGCTATATAAAATATTTTATTATCTGTCTGCTTTAAGGCAGTGTTGTGACCATTTGAAGGAAACTTTGGGAAAAATCGTTTCGGTAATGTTTCCGCAACTGAAGCTTGTCAACGAGAGCTGCTTGAAACTTCGGTACTACTCGGATTACCTCGCTCGATTGAAGGTCACGTGCTATTTCCACTCCCTGTATTGTACTTGCCGGTTCCTCTGTCTACTCTCTGTCTATTCATTCACTGGGGTATGCACTCCTCGAGACATTGTGAGATACGGGAGCCCATACTAGAGATTCTGTCGCTCTGCAACAGGCGTAATGGTACGGTGACGTACACTTCCACATATATTATACTGCACATCCTGTAGATTGGCAAGGTTTAGTTGCGCCAGCTCTACTCAATGCTGCTAATCTTGAATGTTAAAATTTGTTATTGCTTGTGTGTAGGATGTCCCCTATCTTAATCAGTTCCTTTTTAATACTATGAGCATAAGTTGTCTCATAAGCATAGATTAAGCTGACTTCATTGTAACCCGTAAAACGTGAAAGTATGCACAATTTTAGAAGTACACAAGTGTAATTATATATGTCTTGAGGAGGTGTTTGTCATTTCTAAACTTATCCAAAAACTGTTTCAATTCTAAGATACATGATGTATTTTTATTGGTGTCAAATGTTTCGTGAACACTCTCCCAAAATACACACAGTTCATATGGGCATAGCAGCTTCCTTCTGTGGGGGAGTTAAAGGAAGTCAGACGTTCTGTCGATGTTGCATATACTTTTGCATGAATATAAGGATTCTTTATCCGCCATTTGAAATAATCGGGACTGTAAAAAAATAAGATTCTAGGGAATAAAGGAAAGGATTCACTATAAAATCAGGTAGATCTTAGTACAATAATTTAATAAAGAACTGTTGAGCTAAATGACATTAGTTTGTCACTGGAGTTAAAAAAGGTATCTCTGTAATGTCGCATAAACTAGCCAGTATTTTTTGTTCAACTCTATTATTTATTGATTTATTTATTATGAACATAACAGGCATAAGCCCAATTACAATGCTAGTTATAAGATACACTTACATACAATCATTTCCAAGTCTAACTTATAGACATGATAGGAGCAAAAATTTTATGTAAAGTAATAGTTATGAAGCAAAAAGAGAAACAGGAAATAAATAACAGTAGAAGGAAATAGCAATAATATTTTACAATAAGTTCTAATTTTAAAACTGTATATTAATCTGTGTGTCTGTATATTATCAACTATGGCATTTTTAATCGAGTTTCGGACATTTTTAATATATCTACACCAAAATAGTGAAGACTGTTATACCACTATAAAACTCTCTTTAGCCGTGAATTTTTATGGATTTTGAAGAGAAAAGTAATTTCTTGGATCGACATATTTTACTTGCCACATAAAGCAATATACTTGCCATAATTTGGCTATTATCAATAATCGGGCGTAAGATCTTATACAAAAATGTTAATCCTGCAATATTTCTTCTAGAGCTTAAAGCTTTAAAATTAGGTTATTTTTAAATGGGTTTCGTAATTTGTTTACGTAAGGTAACATGCAGTTATGATTGTAATTTTTATATTAAATTGACCTATTTTGTGGTGCTAGTATTCCAAATAATGCCTGCATGTGCAATATTTTGTTTAACAAGGGAGTTGTAAAGTCATACTAACATTTTTCGTTTGAATGTGCAAGAATTTCGAATAGTGAAGCCTAGTAATTTTAACGATTTGGTTACGACTAACTCCGTATGTCTGTTAAATTTGAGATTTTACGTAAATATACTCCTAGCTCTTTATTTTCAGATACTTCAACGAGTGGTGTCGTATTTATGTTATAAATACTTCAATGGGATTTTTACTGCTAGTGAATGCCACTTTTACACACATATTCATTTTGAATGGGAGTTTGTCTGCTTTTCTCCATTTATACAGTCTCAAATACATATACTTTAGATACATTATACAGGGTGGAAGTGAAAAGATCCCTCAGACCTTAACAGCGAATTTCTCATGTTGTGAATAACAAGAAAATCGAACACAAAAATGTTGAAAAGTTTACAATTTTCTGGAAAAAATATTTTTATCAAAAACATTTATCACCACCTGGATGAATTATTATTGATTGAAGGCTCTTGATTTATGTTTATATTCATAGAAAATTGAATAAACTACAGCTTCCTCCTATGGCGTATTTCAATAGATTCAACTGTTTTGTGTAGATTAAATTTAAAAAACCCAGAATTTATTGCAACAAAAGGCAACAAATTGTGGGTTATTTTAAATTTAATTAACACAAAAACCGTTGAATCTATTGAAAAACGCCAAAAGAAAAAGTTGTCATTTATTAAATTTTCTATGAATTTAGCCATAAATCAAGAACTTTCAATCAATAATAATTCAGCCAGGTGATGATAAATGTTTTGATAAAACTATTTTTTCTAGAAAACTATAAACTTATCAACATTTTGATATTAGCCTTTCTCGTTATTCACAACATGAGAAATTCGCTGTTAAGGTCTGAGGGATCTTTTCACTTCCACCCTGTATAGCCAGTCTACAGTGTCATTCTAATAGCTGAGCAGAACATTTGCTTCAAATATTAAGAACACTAGTTCGCACAAAATATATAAATAAATATATATTCTAGCCCTTACTTCGTAGCGTATGAAAAAGGGAGCTAAGAGTAATATCCGTCTGGGAGACTAAGATAACAAAATCTTGCTTTTTATGTCCACTTTAGTGAATGTAACAATTCAAAAACTTGATGAATTATTAGTACTAATACTTTTATTCCGTTTACATCATATCTTGCAGTACATTATGTAAAAATTAGAAAATTAAATATCGGTCTTTGTGAAAAATGGCGCTAACAGTAACATCCGTCTGAGAGACTAAGATGACAAAAGTTTGGATTTTATGTCCACTTTAATGAATCTCGAAAATAAATAACAGCGCAAAAGCTTGATAAATTATTAATAGTTATTTCGATTCAGTTTACATCATATCTTGAAGAAATTATGCAAACGTTACAAAAATCAAATATTAGTATGTCAGGTTCCTTTACAGTAATATCCGCCTGTGAGACGCTGTGGCTTACGTGTGTACACTTATAAAACAATACTAATGGGGAACTAAAACAGAGACGTCCACACAATTCAAAGTTCAACTATCAACCAAACCATAGCTGAAATGTAAGATCAAATTAACAGTACACGTGTGTCCACTATACTTTGAGAAGTTTTATATCCGCCTGAGAGACGGACATTACCATCTAAGGGCTAGGATAAAAACCAAAGTAGACGGGTTTTACTAATTCTGTTATACTTTGTTTTACCATATAACTTCCGGGTAATCGCAAAAGTGTAATTGTTATTTTGTAATTCCATAGAGTTTTTGATAACTTTGTATGGATTAAAGGAACATATTGCTACGTATGGTTACAAATTCGCAACAGCCACCCTTGCCTCTCTTGTATAAAAGTACAATGCTGCTAATAAGCAATCATGTAGTTGTGTTTTGCTTTTATTTCTGCGTTTCAGAGAGATAGAGAGAGAGAGACAGCACACAAACAAAACAACGTAACAAGCCAAGTAAAAGGTAGTATAGCTGAAGGCTTGCATTTCATCCTTGGAAATGGAAAGCTATAATTCCACACTCAGCCTTTTCTTTGCTCCATAGAACTGTGTTCTCGAAGCCCTGGAGTGTTTTCTGTTAATGTCGTCGTATGCTATTCCCTAGTAATAACCAGCCATCATGTTTACGTCACAACGTCCCTGATTGTGTCGTTACACATCCTGATGAAAACTTTCACCTTGCTCTGCAGTTATTGCTTCTAAATTTGTAAGAAAGGGGTGCTAAAATAAAGCTACATATCGTGTTATAACCGAGAACGGCGAACTTGTACATGTTTCTTACTGCCTCTACGTATTTAGGGTCCTTCATACGGGGTATAAGGCACAACTTCGGCCATACGTTAACAAGGGATGCTACATTATGAGTGTAACAAATATGTCTAATACAACTACTATCCATAAGGAATCATTTTGCTGGAGAAAAAATAATTTGTGTCAAATATTTGAAGCCATCTATCTTCTTGATAAATGAATATAAATTGTTTATTATTTCACTAACTGTCGCGCAAACATTGTGTGGACAATGTTGTAATGTCAATTCTTAATTCAAATGAATCTATTCACAATTTAACGTCAAAATGTCCTGTAAACTCTACCTTGTAAGAGAGATTTAGCAAAGTCACGTGGCATGTTCTTACCTTCGTTGAACGACGGCCACATTTGGTTGAAGGGGAGATTAGGAAAGGTGTCATTTGGAGTGACTAAAAGTGAGGGGAAAGGGAAGACAAGCAACAGATTCATGCGCCAGGTATAAGCATTGGTGGTAAGGTGAGAGCTTCAGCTGTCATTTATGACAAAGATTTCATTAGTTCCGTTTCAGCCCAGTAATCTACAAAAGTGTAATACTTTTACAAAAACAAAGACCTATTTCTTTGTGTATTAAAATCAATTACTATTGTTTTAGCTCGTAATGAATAATAATGTGCATTATTGGGAAAATCGGTATCCGTGTATCTCAGAATTGTTTCAGCCCTAAATTACGTGGTTACGATTGCTTCACTTTCCTACTTCTTTAACTGTGGAAAACTGGATGTTCATTATTACTTGAACGAGTACATCATTTCAGCAATAGTCACACCAGTCAGGATAACATTTCGAATGGTGTGGATTTGCCCAAATAAGTGGCCCCTTCAGTGGGGTACGGTAATTGCACTGGGCGAGTGTTTTGTTTACGTCTGAGGCTAAAGCTTGCCTCGAAGCATACGCCGCTCGGGTGAACACACAGGCCGCTGGCGTATGCAATGTATATTTCTTACAGCTACATCTATTAGCTAGGTTATTCTGGCCAAAGCAGTATGTTCCAGCCTATATAGTAAAAATATTTTCATAGCTTCCTTAAATGAGTTCCATACATTTGACTCGATTCTAGTCTGTGGAATTACCACATATAAGCTTCCAAATCTGTAGTCCAGGTACTGGAGGACGGATTTCTTTCTGAATAATGCCGTTGTAAATTATTTCATCAATCCTAATTTTGTATGTGCCGGCATCATCACTAACACATTTTTGGAACCTAGTTGCATCTTCTCCCGTTCAGGCTGAACTTGGGTGTCTCAATATTTGCCCCTGATCCTACTATCCGACTTCAAACAGTTGAGTTTAGTATTGTCCCTTTGTTGCCCCAGAATAAATTCTGTGGTCCTCAAATCGTCAAACATTTGGCATCCGTTGTTATATTTACCTTTTTAAAATAACAACTTTAATGTTCGATATGACTGGGTCGATTTTGTAGTATGCGCAATAGGCATAGATGCTAATTAGTTGCTGTTGTGAAGTAAAATGATCTTAAAGCTTATTTTGCAGGAGTTGATGAAAAGAAGCCGCATCTTAGGATAATATTACTTGTATTTCTCACCTATACACTCATATTATGTAAAAGTACTTGTACAAAGGAATACTAGCTGATTTTCTTGAATAGAATATTTTATGAATTGTTTCTCGCGATTCCTATACTAAGAAAGTGAAACATCAGGTGTTAGCATGCTCTTTTTATGTACCCTTGAGCCAAGCAGTTCACTTTTTTCTATGTTGGGTTTTCATTCCATAGTCAGATCTTCAATTTGCACTGGGTGAAGTTGACTGTTAGTCGGTCTGCTGGCTCAAAATACGTGTCCATCTTTGGAGTTCAAATAAGTGTTTTCAGATGTGCAAATTTTCAAGACAATCAGAGTATTATAAGTTGGTCAGAATTGCGTCTAAAGGTCAAATTGTTTTGGTCAGTCCATTAGGAAAAGATCATAATATTGTATTGTATCGTTCATTGACATATGTGCAAATTTTCAAGCCAATCAGACGACTCTAAGTCGTCGATGAAAAGTACGTCGAAAGATTCCGTTACATGCATACGTACATACATACCTACCTCATTGCCTGCCTGCCTACATCCATACAGGTGAAGCTAGTACAAAGGTGAAATAACCCCACTAGACGCTTCCACACCTTTGCATCTGGAATAAAATCCACTAATAACCAAACACGTAGTGTTGTATTATTTCTGCCATCCATTCCTGAGAAGAGTCGTTAAGGAATGGGTTTGATTTATATCATCAAGTACCAAACGTTAAATCCGAGACTAAACGTTAAACCTACCCTATACGTAGCATAAATATGATTGGCAGGCCGCCCCTCTTAGAAGTTAGCTATGATTTTTAGTTTTAGTGTGCACTTAAGGGACACTGGGAGTGAAATTTTGGTCAAAATTGTCAAAAAGTCGAAAATTGTTGTTTTACCTTAAAATGTTCCTGGAACACCTGTGCATTTGGATCAGCTGACATTTTTCATATCCCCCACTCCATGTGATCATTAGCCTTTTCAAATAAAGCTTTTCCCTTAACGTACACAGGATGCTCCTATATAAAAGCCTGGTTTTCTCAAAACTACATTTCTGCACATTCCAAAAGAAGGTCGCACCTGAGTTTTGCTTCAAATTCAATGAACATTTCCAAAAGTACCTATTCAGCTCAACAAAAATATGATTCAATATTGATGTTATCATTAACATGAATTCCAAAAACATTTTTTGTATGAAAAAAAATCAATAATTTTTAAGATTAAATTTTCTTTGTTATTAAAAAACTATGTACAGCATAATTAGCAAACGTATTTGAAATATCTCTTCATACAATTGTTACCCATGTTTTAAGTATCAATTCTGCCAATATAAATGAATTTTGAAAAGTCAATAGACGCGAGCTCTATTTTGAAAATGTGCCTATTAAATTCATAACATAATTTATATATCATATACGAATTATCCAATTTTAATGAAATTTTGTGTACCTCCTATTCTCATATAAATACAAACACAATAAAAATTTCAGAAAAATCTATCCAGATCTGTGGAACTTTCAAATTTCACTCCCAGTGTCCCTTAAATTCTTTATCCTACGAAAAGCAAACACGGATCTATCAGCTATTTTCCTTAAGTGTGTTGTTGCAGAACCGCGGTTATATTTGAAATATAACTGCTTATGTTTTAAACATGTATAACTGGGCTTATTTATTAGTAAGCCGTCCCTTGCATTTGACAATGCCAATGCCCAGAGCACGAAGGGAATATTTCACACCTCGAACCTACGCCGATCTTTTGTGTTTATCATCCTCAGGAGGAACGGTGAGGTGAAGCAAACTCAGGCGGGCCGTCTGGCCGCAGAGACGTGCAGAGGTCTCTAAAGCTTAATAAACCGGTTACACCGGTGGACTGCTCAGAAAAGTTTTCGCTCTGGCGGAAACGGGGATAATTCGACCCAACTGATGCGGATGACAGAGGCTGCCATCTGGGTAAATGCAAACATGTCTTTACATATTCTTTACATGGAAACGCTTGTGATATTTCTTATTTTCTTGCAAATATCTTTAGTGGTTCATACGTAAATAGCACGTATATATTACATTGGTATAACAAACTTTGTCCAACTGACATTTTATGACTTAACTTATAAAATGTTTAAACGGGAGGTTAAACTTGTTACGTATTTGTAAATAGAAACACACAACGAAATAACAGAACTTGCAGTTATATGAGGATTGTTAAATACACGATTTGTATCGAATAAAGTTTTCCCTAGTATTTGCAGTTCCCGAAATATTCGTTAACCTATATTCAAGTTTTCCGAAGTTGAAGACTGGGCTGACTGCCTCTATGAAGAGTTTAAACTACCAAAGTTCTTCATATGTGTTCATGGCAAACAATCGCAACATTGACATAGGCAGTTTAATATATCTTGCACGAAATCCAAGAAAACAATGTAAAGAACTATTCCTTAACTTGAAACAATTTATAGCAAAAAGCGTCATTCACGATTAAGGAAACAATGTAAGAACTTTTTAAGTTAGTAGTGTAATATAAATCGAGAGATAAATGGAATTTACAAAGGGCAGGGGAAGTTTTGAATGTTAAATATAACGCTGTAAGTCTTCATCTAAAATGTAATGATATTGTGCCCCCATTCCAGAAAATATTGTTCCGTCACAAACCTAGCTTCCATGATGTAGATAAAAAGCCTAAACCCCACCGCAACAGCACATGAAGGGCGAAGGCGTACCGCCCCGCCGCTGCGTCCCCCACCTCTGCCCACTACAGGCGTTATGATTGGGACTCAGTACGGAAGGTGGGACGTGGTCAGCGCCCTGAGCCCTCCTGGGCAGTTATGCGGGCTTCATGACGCGGGGTTGCTACTTTATCAAGTAGCTCCTTAATTAAATTCCCATGTTGGTACCGGGAATTGAACCCGGGTCCTCCGCGCCAGAGGCAGGCCCGCTACCGCTGACCTACAGATGCGGTCTCCATGATCTAGATAGGAGTGTATTAATTAATAGTGTGGATTTCGTTTTACTACCTCCTTATAGCAGGTATAGGTATTGCATTGCACCTAACAATTCTGTAACATGTCGCTGGAAATACGCGATTTGAGGCTCCCTGGATGAAAAATAACGCTTTCTAGAAGACGGTGTGCGTGCGTGCTTGCGTGCATATGTGTGTGTGTGTGTGTGTGGATGGGTATACGCGTGCACGCGTACAGTAGAAATGAAAGGCCGTATGCCGGATAACTGTAAAATTTGATTACTAAACATGAAACAATTCCTTCAATGGACGCAAAGTTGGCTAAGTATAAAACATGCACTGTAGCTGACTCTGAACATGCAGTGGTCAGAGGTCAACAAGAGCAGGTTTCAGGTACACAAAACAATACAATATAGAGAACCCCTCCAAATGACGTAATGTTTATATAGAGCGTTCATGTTACGCTGATATCTTGGTTACGAAGAAATTGTGTCAACTTTATTAATTACTGAGTACCACACAGTTTAAGCGGAGATATCCATATACATCACTCACTCAGACACACGCACACACACGGGCACACACGCATACCCTTCGTGCGTTAAAACAGTTGCAGAATTCGGCGGCGTAATCCCTATGAAGCAGGTGCCAGTGACGGTAGCGAACTTTGTTCTCCTTATAACAGAAGACAAGCTTGAACTATCGTGTGTAGTCCATGGTAATGGACAAGAACAGTTAGAATATTTTCCACTTCAATTACAAGGACTTTATTTTCCAGGGAATAAGCTCATTCCTGTATATGGTGCTACTGTCTAACATTACGGATTACAGATTTTAAAATGCCGTAACAAAATCCACATAAACATGAGGGGACGTAATGTTTCACTGATATTTGTTTCCAATCTGTAGTTTCCATCCTCATTTATATCGCTGCGAGTTCGTTCTAGATTAATAACGCTAATGTTGCATTCTTCAAGCTGAAACTACTTTCTTACGACCAGGTATAAGAGTAGTGTGCTGGAATGGTATTTCTTTAGAAATGGAAACACATTACATCCCTCAAACTCGTAGACGATATGAGCTGGCAAGTCGACCGTTGACTGCACCTGGCATAAGTTATCGATAAGCTATCCTCCCTTCCCACGGCTACGAGCAAATGGCACGGAAACATTTGAAGCCGTCTGTGCATGCATCAAAATGAACAAGGGCCATCTACCGGACTCATGGACCTTAAACTCGCAGTCACAATTTGTTCTGCTGCGATTTCAGATATTTCAGTGTTTCCTGGTCCGTGGTGCTATACCAACGTTGTCCAACTTTTGCGAAAGAGGAGAGGTTGTATTTACCTCCTTCCACTACACGTGGACTTCTACACTCCGCAACACACAGACATGTCTTATGTTACAGAGCCGATTTTGTTATATGTACCTTGCGTTTGATTTACGAAAGCATTTCCAAAACTTATACGATAAACATCTCTTCATTAGCGACTTCTTTGGCACTGCTTACGTTTAAGAAATATATCAATATTTGGCGACAAAGTGGAAGAAGGTACACCAAGTGATCTTCGCGTAATGTATTGTGATACATACTGAATCAATTTGGAGAAACTGTCTTCTTAAACATATGTAGAGCTATACACACTCTTATACACATTATCCTTACAAATGTCTATTTCTCGATGTATTTCATTTTAATTAACATCAGCATTTTCAGGAAGCATCTTATTGTTAATTTTCTTGTAGGTGTAAGGGAAATAAGGGAATACAATAGTCCTTAAGCAATAATGCATTATTTTCAAAGCTGGTTACTATGCAAATAACATTTCCTAATCGAGAAAAGTGTCAGTATTGGAAAATTCACACAAATAATAAAGAGTATTTCGGAAATGGTTCACTCAAAGAAGACCTATTTAACATAAATGTGTTTTAACCAGACCTAAATTTTTTATTCAGTAAGCTTTTGTCTGTCTCTTGCTGTTTACAATTTAAGCAAAAGTCATCCACAATGAAGGTCTTCTGGGGACATTCTCAGAAAATTCAAGTTATGACATAGCAACTAAGCAAGAGCTGATTCAACCTCCCACTGAAAGAGTGGAGTGGGGAATATCGCTGATTACGTAAGCGTCTCCAAAGAGACAAAGTTGGACACAGCTGTGCTATACAAAGTCAGTTAGTAAGGGTGATTGGAGATGGCAGAACGATCACGTGATATGAATCTCTCTGATTGACTTGTTCATTTTGATGTAGACATAAACTTGAAAGCTTAGACCTTCCAAGCCTCTAAGCTTACGTTTAGTTCTGTGTTTATTTTTATGTGAATCATTGGGAATGTTTGTATGACAATACATGCCATACAGATTTCAAGGGTTGTAAACTGATTTGCGTCAAATGTATCATTTCTGTGTTTTTGCTGATTTTGCGAGTCTACTATCTGTTTTATCACAATCTAGTCTTTTAATCCCTAAAAACGTGTCAGAAGTGTCTTTAAAATAAATTTAACTGTCCAAGGACGAATATAAATAATTATATATATTCCTTAACTTTTTTTAATAAAATATGGAAATAATATCTATGTGATATAAAAGATCAGTACGTTTAAAAAGCATTGATTTATATGTGTACCAAATTTCACACTTCTAGAGCAAATATTTACTCACAAAAGTGGAGTTAAACTACTTAAAATTAGTTGAGGCTTACGCCATGCTTAGGCTTGTTTTCCATTGTGAATGAGGCCTAACTTCATAAAACCGCCCGCTACAGTATCGTATACCACGACGCCACAGATTGTGGGCATCTTACAGGCTGAAGCATAGCGGAGGTGAGGTTACCGTGCAACTGTGAGCAATTTCAAATGTTCCCTCTTTTTTAAAACTAAGTGTAAATACAATTTTCACACCTGCATAAAAAGTACGGCTATAAAGTGGTTCCTTCAACTTCGAAGGCAAGTAGAGTTAAACTATAAACTGCTTTGTTTATCTATCATGAGATCAAAAGCAAGGTGTAGTATATACTTCTGTACGCCTCGGAAAAGAGGCAATAAATTTCAGAAGAGTATCTTATTTTTTGTTAGTAGCTACGGGAAATGTTTACGAATAACCGCAAATTCCTTTGAACTATTGTTCCGAAGGCGTCCTCTGGTCCATACCTTTGTGATATTGGGGATACCCGGCTATTGGAAGGATAGAGTATAAGGAACGAAATTCAATAAACTGAACACAATACACAGAACATGTTGTGACTGTGTACTATATATTGAGAGAAACTTATGAACCGCCTCGTTAAAGAAAAAGAAGTCGCCTTCAACGTTTAACAATTTGTTATTTCCGTTGAATGGAACTTCAGCTGAGTGAACAAGCGAAGCAAGAAGCAACAGAGCAATTTAATTTTCGTCTTCCTACTGTAACAAGGTCGATGCACACATTTTTCTCTTATAATCAAAGGAGACATTCTCTTTGAGAGGCTTGTTCGTATTTCTCAGACACGGGCGGTTCTTCACTACTTCACCAATCATTAGCGTATTTATACAAAGTCAGGGTTCATCCTCCATAACATCTTTGTACCGAATTTGGGAGGTCCTTGGTTCATTTCCGTGGGCCGACCAATTTTTTTCGGATTTCTCTCATTCACACCTAAGCATCGGATTGGATATTTAGTACCAGAAAACAAAGTTTCAGCTTTTTTCTAAAGCATTAGCCCTTTAATATTGTCTTAGTTTTTTAACGTCTGCCTTCGGTTTAATCCACAGGTGCCAAAAAGCTACACCGCGGGACGTCCTCCCCTATTACCCCCTCCGCTCGCTTTGGCTTGTGGTGTAACCGTGCAGGGTAAAGGTAACTACCATTGGTGAATGCGGCACGTCTGTACCCTTTGAGTCTCAGTATCAGGCAACATGTCCGGCACAAATTCCAACCGAAAACGTTCCAGCATTCTTCCTTGCCCTCATATGTATTACGTCAACAGTGAAGGGGAACTAGGAATGGGAAAAGATAACCATCCTGTTTCCATTCAATGACACCTCTGCACTGATTTAATTAATAAGATTAGGTGGCCTACTTGAGTCACCATGAGACTTACTAATGTTCTGGTCATCTTTACAAAGTTAAATTGTGAAGACGTATGTGATGTACTTGATGCAAATGTCGCATCGGCCGCCGGCATAGAAGAGTAAAAGTCCACTAATCAATCGGCTTTGGAAAACGTCGTGCAGTTTGTTCTAGAAGCTTTGAGAAAAGGTTCCTGGAGCTGTCGAAGCTAAGTGAACCGTCACTAGGATAGCATGTATGTTAATTAATGCATACTAAAGTGGTCGCCAGTTGTAACGTTGTCGAGCGTTTGTGTTAGCTTTTGTGTAAATTATCGTAAACGTAAAGTGAAAATTGTGTTGTCGTCCTTGTTTTTATTGGAACCAGTTTTTGCCCATGTAATTAAGGGAAATAAATAGAGGTAAAAGGTAGCAGGACTTGAAGTTCTTTTGCAATAATTATCCTGAGCACAGAACCGTATTTCACAAAACCAATTTAGGTTCACATTATTTGCAATCAGACCCTTCTCATTTTAAAAGGTGATTCTCAGTTTAAATTTTAATGAAATTTGTCCAGCAGAGAGTTGTACTGATGTGTACGAAACTGACAATTTTAAAGATCAATTTAATTATTTCTACTCTAAATTACTGTATCATTTTAATTCTTGTTTTCCTGTTAAACGCCACGCTCCAAATCCAAACAAAAAGTTGTGAATAAAGGATATTGTAAATGCAGATTAACAGTTAAGAATAAAATTGCTATTTTATTAGAGAAAAGGCAGTTCAATGACACTTTGATCAACACATCCAACAATAAACTAAATGTTGCATGGAGGATTATAAACAAGACTTCTTTGGACAGTCGGTCTGGGTGGCTCAGTTGGTTAGACGCTGGCCTACTGATTCCAAGGTCGCGGGTACAAACCCGGCCCAGGCCGATGGTTTTTAAGTGCGTTTAAAAACGACAGCTCCATGTCGGTAGATTTACTGGCATGTAAAAGAACTCCTGCGGGACGAAATTCCGGCACACCGGCGACGCTGATGTGATCCTGGCAATTGACAGCGTCGTTAAATAACAAAATAATTTTTAACTTCTTTGGACAACTTCTTTGCCTGGCATGAACAATAATATTGTTGTAAATACTAACTCTACTCTAATAATAATAGTAATAATAGTAACAATAATAATAATACCAGTACTAGTAATAGTAATAATAACTCAGAACCTAGCGGTCATCATCCTAGAGTGAAAGTTTCAAATAATATATAATTTAAATATAATTTACAAAACCTTAATTTGAGATATAACGAAGAGCTTTAAAGCAGCACATACATGGTGTTGTTACTTGCAACCTTCCATATTTCCAAACCCCTCTTGGTGTCTTAGTTACTGAAGTAATTATAAATAGGTAATTAATATAAAGGCTGGATGTAAAATGATCCGCCAGACTTTAACAACGAATTTCGCGTGTTGTGAATAACAAGAAAGTCTAATACAAAAATGTTGAAAAGTTTATAGTTTTCTAGAAAAAAAAAAGTCTTTATCAAAAAAATTTATCATCACTTGGCTGAATTTTTATTGATTGAAGGCTCTTAATTTATGGCTATAGACATAGAAAATTGAATAAACGACAGCTTTTTCCTTTGGCGTATTTCAATAGATTCAACGGTTTCTGTGTAAATTAAATTTAAAAAACACACAATTTATTGCAGCAAAAAGGCAACAAATTGTGGGTTCTTTCAGCGTAGTTCAGTAGGCTTAAGCGATAGACAAATCTTTTAAGAGCATGTCGCTAGGTTAGGGCTTTAAAATTACGGTTAATGGTTCCCTATTTGAAAAAAAAATATTTGAACATTCAAAACAACAGTAACGAGTATATAGGGAGGTCATAAACTACACGAAAAGAAAATTATTTGACATAAATTGTGTACTTTAACGAGATTTAAGCTTTATGTGTAGTAGATTTTATCCGTCTCCTACGGTTTGCCAGTTATGCAAAAAGCATTGAGAATAATAAGTATTTCTGTTGCTAGTTCCAGAACATTCTAGATATACGTTTCACTTGTGGCAATATTTCAACTTGTGGTATTTTAATCCGAATCGTTAGGGTACCTTCAGTTTTCCCAGTATGAAGGACTGACTCTCCCTAGGGCTTACAATACTGTGCCTAGGGTCAGATGCCTTTTCGGGAAAGACGAACCTATGGACCGGACAGACTGAAGACCGGGAAGCGGGTAGTCAGCCGAGCACCAGGTATGATATGAGGAAGACGATTATGTGAAATGCAGGCGAAATGGATGATCGGAAAGGTGATGACGGAGCAATTAGTGCAATGGGTGGCGAGGGAAACCGGAGAACCCGGAGAAAACTCGTTCAGATGTCCCTTCGTCCATTACAAATACCACATGTAGATCCCTGGGATCAAACCCGGACCGACTTGCGTTCTTGACGAAATTACATGTTTCAAAACATGTTCCATGTACACGGTAGGGATATTTTCTTGAAAACCTTATGTCGTATTTCCTGAAGATGCTGAAGTTCAATACCAGGTTTGGACGAGAACCGGTGTTTTCAGCATAGAGTGGCCGTGTTTTTTTTTTTTTTTGTTATATTGTTCGCTCGCTCTCTCTCTCCCACACACACACTCACATACTCGCTCACTCGCTCACTCACTCACTCACTCACTCACACACACACAAACACATACACCTGCACACGGACCATTTCTTAAAACGACAATTTTTGGATTCACTGGATCTCAAAAGCTGTATTTCCGGTGAAATGTTCTTCAGTGTTTGTGTACAATACCCTTAGGTAACATTCCCTTAGCAGTAGGGAAAGTAAAAAGAGCTGAAGGTGCCACATTGCAGGAGGACGTGAAATCAACTCCAGTTGACGAGGTATCATTGTCTGGAGGACAAATAACTTCACTGACTATTGCTATACTTCAGTGATCCAGTCTGTTTTCCTCGCACAGGGCCAAATGAAGCAGTGTTCCATTGTTTACGGTGATAATTTACTTTGGCAGCGGAGATGAAAAGGCTGGTGGCTGGTGGCTGGTGGGTCCAGCAGTACCGGAAACATACCTTCTGCGGACCCCAGGGTCACGCTGTCTATGATGGACGATCTACCTGTTTTTGTTCCTGGTCGCGGTGCCTGAAGCAATCGTGCACATTCGACATATTGCTTTCAAAATATATTGTGCTACATTCAGCAAGCAGCAACTGTGGCACACTCGCTTTAAGCTGAGAAAAGCATTAATGCTCCCAAAGTAAACCGAGCGAGATAAGGCGTGTACCTTACATTCGGGAGGACCAGGGTTCGATTCCCGTCGACTACCAACTCTGATCTCTGTTTCCACGGTTTTCTCTGGATAGTAGGTGAACACTGTGGTGGTTTCCTTCCTGTCATTTCCCTTTCATTTTGTTTCAATATTGTAATAATTGTAGACGCGGAAAAATAAAATGCTAATTAAATAAAGAAATAATGCCAATAAATAATATATAAGTGAAAACAATGTAAGATACGAGAAACCAGGATTATCAGATTGTACAGAGAAATAGGTAATTAGCATTTCATGTTGTGAGAAATCATTAGTAAACGCAACTAGATAGTGAACATTAACTTCAAGGGCTTTACGAAACATGATAGAATGGTTAACTAACCTTATGAAGCCACGTAGGCTGGAATTATTAGAATTAGAAAGACAAGTTCTCAGAGAAGAGCTGACGTAGCGCGGATACAGATTTGAGACACATGCTGGTCGCTACGATGTCGTCGAACGTGATTTTACGTCTGAAATTTACCGCAGCTTATGCCTTGCATTCTTATAGAAGAGGTGAACTTAATTCCGATAAAGCAACTCTATCAATTGTTCTGTTTAAAAAGATTTAACAGAATTTAAGTTGTAACAGCAAAGTAAACTGGTGTTGTGCTTACAAATATTGCTCACGCGTACCCTGGGATCCAATGTCTCTATATATAGCAGCAGTCATCGTCGTCACCGCCGCCATGATCAAACTAGATGCAAACTGGAGCATACGAGATGCAAAAACTGACTAACCAGAGGGAGGTGATTTCATTTTTCATGCTATAGGTATGATTCAAGTTTTCGTAGCGTATGTTGGTAGCGGACACGTGACACTGGTGTTTCCTTAAAGAAAAGTGTATCCCTTGGACATTAGAGGGCTGCTTGGTTGACAGATCGCTCACCGCCCACAGCTCCAGTAATGCAACAAGTTTTCAAGCCTGTCAAGGATCTCTACGCCTGTGTACCTGCCGCCTGTAACTTGGCGTCTTCCTTCTGGGAGGCGAGAGCTGCAGTACATTTGTCGTTGGTCGTAGTAAGGGAAGTGTCTCCCTATTCTATATCCAATAATTCCCGCGTCATATAGAATCAACACAAAGTACAATAAATGTTCTAAATTGCTACGTATTTACCTTTATCATATCCCACGCATGTTCGTATCCCTTGCCTCTTCAATACAACGCTTCTTGCCAAAGAAGATCAGCTTCCGAAATCAAATACATTTGTAAAACGTATATGTATGTTTCTGGAAGTAAACTGCCAAGAAAGTTTTGAAAGCACGTATACATATTTGCCAACGTTATATAAGTAATTCACCGACGCTTGTGTAAATGCAACGGGGCGGGTAGATCACATTAAGCAGGTTTGGATCTACTTACCTGAGTGAGCAGTTTTTTCCCTTTCCTTTTCATTAATGAAACGCCGTAAACCTGGTCTTAGGGGCCAATTATCTTATACAAAGCTGAAGACTAAACTTCAAGTTGTTATAACAGATACAATTAGTCTAGGTATTACAGACATAACTTATGGGGGAGAACGTAAAAAGCAGGACCTCTGAATCACGACCGAATGCAATTGTGAATATTTAATGTGGTACCAATATACCAGCTGAGTCAGTCGCCCCTTATTTTTAGAAGGGAGGCCACCCATCAAACGCCATGTGCACTTTAGTCCAGTTTTACGCTTACTGAAACGTATAGCTTGACGTTCTTAAAGCAACGAATGCGCAAAATTTAGAGGAATAGTTGTTTCAGGGACAGAAGGCACTCCTCAAAAACATGCGATTCGTTTACTAAGAGCGAATTCCGGGTTTCCAGCCGATTTTACAAGCTTTTTATTAGATTATGCATAGCAACGCAATTCAGTAAAAGCCCCTGATAAAATGGACCTATCGTATCAGTACACTGACATCAACCAAAAACAAAATGGTGGATTCTTGTACCTAGAGCCTGGATTGGTTGCAAGAAATTTGGGTGCTCACCTCATCCACCACGGAGCCGTACAGTCAAAACGCACAAGTTATTAAATAACGACTTATTTAAATTTTGGCGTAAGCTACGTGCAGTACATCTCAAGTAACATTCATATTAGCTTTTGCCATTTAAGTAATAATATTAAAACGCCCACCAAAGGATTAAAACTGTTTTAAAAGGCTAAATTAGGCACGAAAACTTGTGAAGTGGCAATGGCAGATAATATAAGTCGTTTTTGGTTGTCTGCATGTTGTAATAGAATAGGTGTAATGACTTCAGCCCCACTGGACTGGCATGATGCTAGTATGCACGCGTATATTGTCACGTGATATTTTGTGACAGTCCTTCACGATGTATACGACAGACGAGTACAGCTTTTGATCCATGGAGAAGCAAGAGTCAAGCACAAACAGCTCAGCATCTATACCAGGAGGTATATTTTCATATACAATAACAGAAAATGGAATAAAACAATTACGAATTACAACAATAGCAGATTTACACAATAATTGTTGAACCAATGTTATTAGTGAATATTACACGGTAAAAGAAAAATGCTCGGTGTTCGAACCAACTCTACAGCAGACGAATTACCTATGAAGTATGCTCGTTCCAACAGAGCTACCTGGAACTTCAGAAGTAAACAATCCGTTTGAAATGTATATGCTAAATACTTGGATAGAATCTAGTATAGTGGCTTATTCATATTTAAAATGTTCTCGGGCTTCGAGCCAGGTGTAGTGATGAAGAGCCATCGACGTTACGGGAGTGTGCATCTCTCCCATCATCAGGATGATGCTAGTATAGTACAGGGGCTGATGTTTTCGTGTAAGACTATAAAATACGGATTGCATAAACCTGGAAAATAAGGGGCAACCAACTCACGTGGTATAAACTGCAGAGGAGCACGAAATGGAGTGTTAATTTGCTTCATTACGCAATTAGTTGAATGTAATATGAAATATTTTACTATACCGTGCGTATAGTCAGTACTTTCAATAAAAGTTCAAAACATGTGAAATTGCAAATTGTATAACTGTGCCGCCACTGCTACTCCTTCCACATGTGTTGATGTTCTATTCTGCCCTCTTCTAAACGCACGGGGCTTAAAAATATGTCTTCACAGTGCATTGAGTTGGGACTGCCTGACCTGGACTCTCAAACCTCTCTCAGATTTTTTAAAGAACGCTAACTTACTTAGTTTCTCTCTTTCTCTCTCTCGCTTTCTCTCTCTCTCCCTTTCTCTCTCTCTTTCTGTCTCTTTCTCCCTCTCTCTTTCTCTCTCTCTTTCTCCCTCGCTCTCTTTCTCTCTCTCTTTCTCCCTCGCTCTCTTTCTCTCTCTCTTTCTCCCTCGCTCTCTTTCTCTCTCTCTTTCTCCCTCGCTCTCTTTCTCTCTCTCTTTCTCCCTCGCTCTCTTTCTCTCTCTCTTTCTCCCTCTCTCTCTTTCTCAATCTCCCTTTCTTTCGCTAATTACCCTCCCCTTAAGTAGGACTTACACGCCCTAGGACTTACAAGCCAGTGCCTAGCGTCAGATGCCTGTCGGGGAGCAGAGGGACCTCTGGACCAGACAGAGTGAAGACCTGGAAGCAGGTGGTCAGCCAAGCACCAGGTATGATAGTGAGGAAGATGATATGAAATGCAGGCGAAATGGATGATTGGAAAGGTGATAATGGAGGAATTGGTGGAATGAGTGGCGGGGGAAATGAGAGAACCCGGAGAAAACCCGCCCGGACGCCGCTTCGTCCACCACGAATACCACATGCGGGACCGCCTAGGTGGTAGGTGAGCCACTCAGCCTAACCACTCAGCCACGGCGCCGCCATTATACTTTCAGACTCAGGGAAGGATGAAGAATAATCCTGGCTGGAGAAAAATTCCTACCCCTCCTGCCGGGAATCGAACCCGGGTCCCCTTGCACGGCAGGCAGGTGCTCTACCAACGGTGCTAAAAGAATGCTAACTAAATTCAAATTCGTATTTTAATCATCATTAAGGGTACACCGAAGACCAAAAGGTTAGAAACTTATTTTTTTTTCTTTTTTTGCACAGACATTATTAGCAACTACAACTAAATAAATGTGTGTATCAAATTTCATTCTAATATCTGATCACTTCCCTGATATATTAATTTTATTGATCAATATCAATTTTTTTTGGGTATAATCAAAATCTATCTCCAACAGATGTTGAACAACAGAGTTGATTTTTTAAAATTGAATCCCTTACCACCTTTGTAATAAATTCAAGAAGGGCCTTTTTGTATAGTGAATAGTTTTCCTAAAACTTGTTTAATACCGTAAAGTATAAAAATGTCATAAAGCAACGCATTGTTATATAAATTATTTTTTTTTATAAAGGCATAGGCAATATCAAAATTCCAAACGGAAATTTTACTAACCATATTCTGAGCTTATTGATAAAACAATTTAGCTCTCTAACTAGAGTTTTGTGGGAGAAGATCGATTTTGAATATGAGAAAGTAACAAGAAAATCGGGTTCCGAGCAAAATGAGTGTAAGTTTGAAATGGAAGGCAGAGGTAAAGGTGCACCACTTTAAAAATGGCATCCAAAATATGTATTTCCCTCTCTATGGGTAATAAAAACTCGCAGATATATTCTTTTACCTATGGTGCATTTTATGCAATAAAACTCCCAAAATCCATTTCTTTGAACAAACAGGCTAAAATATCACTTCGGTGTTCCCTTAAGGAAATCTCTGACTATACTTTGTTTGTTAGTTACCTTGCCTTTGAGCTGATACGACGAAGAACTGGACATAATTATCTATAGTAACATCACGGGAGGGTTTCATTTGTCGATAACTTTGTGAGCACAAAGCACGAGGAAAATTATCTCAAATATGGATAATTTGAGTAGTATTTGTTTATTCTGCGAAATAATTAATAATTCGTTTATTTAGTAATATTTAATACTAACAGTGATTTAAAGGTAAACAACATAAAACTTACAATGACATCCATACCTTTTAATTAATTTATTTTCACAATTGGTGCTACAACTAAACCAGTAGTTGTGAGAAAAAAAAAATTTAGCGTTTAATGCAGAGAGATGAGGAATTAGTCCTATGATGCATATAAATAGAAGAATTTTCATTAGAAGGATGAAACTGATTTCATGCACATTACCTGCTCTTTTTGCATTGTTGCTCTTTTCGACTTTGCCTCTTCAATTACTTTGGCAAATTTTTTTTTGATTGGCCGCTAATTGTTTTTACTACCGACTTTAGGTGTTCAGAAGCGTAAGAAAATGTTTAGGTTTGCGGAACCATAGGGAGGAGGTGATATAACCAAAGTGATAGTACCACGAGTGGAATTGTCTACGTAATTTAAATATTTGAGAAATAAAATCCACCTTTCTACAGAAGAATAACTGTAAAACTAAGATTTTCATGCATAACAAAATATGCATTAAGTATTGAACTTCAGTTTACTATAACTCATTCCTCTCAAGAGTGAGTGAGTGGGATTTAAGGGTCCGTCAACAGCTAGGTCATTGGGGCCCGAAGCCAAAGTTAAAGTCTAAAATCACTCAAACTGGCTAAATGGTAAAAGATTAAAACAAGGGATTAAAATGGGAAAGAGTTAAAATATGAACATTTAAAATGTAGCAGTTTAAAACAGTAAACATTAAAACTAAAATGTAGCAGGTTAAAACCTTAAAACGGCAAAGAGTTAAAACGCTAAAAACAACAAAAATAAAAAAATCATAGACTAGAGCTGTAAAAATGACGATCCAAAGAATAAAATACAAGTTAAATTCGTTTCGCCAGTGCACTTTCGTCGACGAACCGCGGCACCTTATCTACGGAAACCGGGCCGTCGCCGAGAACGGATCGCAGGGTCAAACCCAGGCCAAGGGATTGGCGCTCTCTAGCATACAGCGGATAATCGAGCAAAACGTGCGACACGGAGAGTGGTACGCCGCACGGTGGACACTTAGGGGTCCGGTCGCCACGCAATAGATGAACGTGAGTGGAGAGAGAGAGAGAGAGAGAGAGAGAGAGAGAGAGAGAGAGAGAGGGGGGGGGGTGGGGGAGAAACGGTTTCCAAATTAAGTGTAGGGCCGTCAGAGGGGCATTATAGAACTAAGCAAGAAGAAATTATGGGACATCTTACACCTCAAGTCAACGCTGAAGCTTTGTGCTTGCTATCCACAGGAGGAACGGATGAGGTGACGGAACTGTAAGGGCTATAGACGGAAAGCAGGCCTGTCGATAGAAGCGCGCAGAGGAGTCTAACTATCCCAAGCTCTAAGACCCGAACACATAGGCTTGCTGCTCAAAGAAGGCTTTCCACTGGCGGAACCGTGGAAAACTCGACTCACTTAGGTGGCTCAGATAAATCTCCAACTTGCAGGCGTCTGCACCATTTGTCCGAAGCCGACTGAGAATGCCCAAAGTATGAAAGTGAAGAGAAATGATAGGAAACGAGGAAGTTTGTACTAATAGGGGAAACTACATCAGCATCCAGGACATTCCAAATGCAAGCCTCACACGTTACTGTGTTGCCATGTCGCTCGGTCACAGGTATTTACTGTTTACTCTCTTGCATACTTTTGCCTAGATCGCTTCATCTAGTGTGTGTATATATATGAATAGGTCTATTGTAAAATGAAAGAGCTAGACGCACCTCTCCTGCGTTTGGGCGGATATTCCTGTCTCTCTTTGATCACAATAATCGTTAGTGGCATCTTTGAACACACTTTTCATTTAGCGGCACTGTTTGATCCAGATTGTCAATAGCCAGGTAAAGGGGCGTTTACATTGTTGCTCTTTTATTTTTATCACGACAGGGGTATATGGCATGCAGGGCGCAATTTGGGCCTTGTTAACACAAAGAGAGGCTCCACCTCCTTTCAGTTGCACAGTTACGATAAAAGCTGGTATTTCTCATTAGCACACCTCATATATTGTCTGGTCCAGCAATTGAACGACGATCAAGACGACAATGCCTGTGCAAGACACCTGTGATCAAAGCATATCTTAAAATGCCCAAGTTGTTAGTCGACATTTTCGGAAGTTAATACACTTTTGCACAGATGTAACCAAAATCGTTAAACTAAAAAAGCTGCACCTTAAAGTCAACAAAAAATTCGCAATTCTATCTAGAAAGTATATTAAGGGGAGGATATAAGCTATTTCGGGTCAAAAATATCAACTTTGTGTTTTTGCTGCTTTTGTAAGTTTAATCCATATTTTATCGTAATCTAGCCTTTTAACCCTAAAAATGTGCCAGAGGTGTCTTTAAAACAAATTAAAATGTCCAACGACAGGTATGAGTGGAAAAATAATATATTCGTTAAAAAGTTTTTTGTAAACATATGGAAATAATACCTATGTGATATAAAAAGTCAGTGCATTAAAAACATTGATTTATATGTTACCAAATTTCACACTTCTAGAGTTAATAGTTTCTCTTAAAAATGGAGTTAAACTTCTTAAAATTAACATTGCAGGCATAGAGCTTACAACCTCCCCTTAATTTTGAGGTTTTCTCAAACTTATTTTTCTGCATACATTTGTCCCATTAGCTCAGGAGCCACTTATTCTAGAATGATGAAACTTTACCACTCATTTCTAGATTGTTTGTGGTGGTACTGACCTTTTATTATAGAACTGTCACCAAAATCATGGGTGCTAGAAATTCTAATTATTCATCATTTTCAAATTTGAACATCATATCTATGTAATATAAGAAAGTCGGTATAGTTAGAACGCATTAATTTATATATGTACCAGACTTCATACTTCTAGAGAAAATAGTTTCTCTGAAAAGTGGAGCTAAACTTCTTAAAATTAACATTGCAAGCATAGAGCTTACAACCGTGAATGGGGCAAAGAGATATTCCATTAACCAAATGCAGAAGTCACTGTCATAACATAAATGCTTGGCATGCTCATCTATATAACGACGGTCCATGCTGTCTAAGCATAACAACGCTGCTGCCGACCTCACGCTCACATACACATTTCCAGCTCATAATACAGGTAATGCTGTTAGTACCATGTTTCCATCACTTACATACCGTGGCCTAGTTTAGCTCTTCAAGTGCATCTCGATGTTGAGTGGATAATAAGTGGTCAAAAACTCTACACCCCTGAGTTGGCTGGAAAGAACACTGTGACAGCACTGTTTTTTTCAGAGCGGTTTCAATCCGCAAGATGTCCTACCATTTGTAGATCCATACCACAATGTTTAATGTGGTCAGGAGTATAGTCAATTTTAGAACTAGTCTGACATTGCAACTAAGAACACCACAATATTTACCGTGTGTCACCTTTCCCACTGTGACATTCAGTGGCTGGAGTATAGTTCATTACTACCCTTCTTTCATCCTTTAGGGAAACGATTTATATCTAACTTTAGCCAAACGCAGACATCAGAAGATCTTTCCACGTGGAGTAAATCACGTGATAGGAGCTGATTGCGCTTTACTGCTTTGAAAACGTTAGTTGAGTGTCAGTTTAATTTTAAAATGGATTATAGAGTTTACAGTGATTCTGCCTTAGTGCCTGGTTTGTTAAGATTATCACACCTTGGACATAAAGTTTTTAACGCATATACACTTTGGAATAATATAAAACATGTGTTTTGTTATCTGTGAAATGCTATAAAGCAATTGTGTCGTACGTCAGATTTCAGCTTACGACACACATATGAACTTGTAATTCGTCACACATTCCCAATGTCTGTGCCCCAGATTTAGTTACTACATTAACAAGTACACTTATGCTCGCCACAATAATGACCAGAGCTTGGCAGATTGTGCAATAGTGCACATGGGTTCTGTTGTTGCCTACTGTTGCTACTCGGGTATGTACACAGCTGCAGACGTCTGCTGGTGCACGTGCATATATGGTGGCTGCGCGGTACCCATTAGGTCATCCATTACACAACTAACCCGTTTCGCATGTGACGGCACGCGGTTCCGCACTCCAGTAATGACTACGTGTGTTTAAGCATTTAGAATAGACAAAATATGTGGGAAAGGATGGGCCCAATAAGTTTTAAAAATGCGTTAACATTTTATAAGGTAATTAAACATTGTATATTTAATAAGGAATATTTGGTTCAAAGTCACACAATTTATACAACTTTATTGCTGCACATCACCACATTGTATTTCTGTAAATGTTCTTGTGCTATGCTCTGCCAGCATCAACTAACGATTTACACAACTCTAGTGAAAACTGTGACTGACCACTAGATGTGTCAAGGGCTGTTGGAAGGAGCAACATTTTTTGTCACATGCCGCTCTATGAAGCAAGAACAGACCTGTGCTTGACGTATTGGTTCATGATTAGCTGTCTTTTTACAAACCTTACTCGATAAAGCTATTCCACCTGTTGAAAACACATAGGCAAATCATTAAGGTAACTGTGAAGCTTACTTTAAGTGGTACATTGAATTTAAGCATTGTAACTAAATAATACTATGTCTGCTTTTATGTGACAGTAATTGACCATCAATAGTCGCCAAAATGACTGCCCTGCAATACCTTCTGCTCCTGGAAACCCCTTTCAAAGAGAAATTTTGCGAGTAACGAGCATTAAAATACAAAAGACGATCATATTTCAAAGTAAAGGACGTTCAAGTTCCTGATAGAAAGGTAGTGATCACTTGGTTTTCTGAATGTAAGTTTAATGTGGAAAATAAATTGAAAGTTTTTACATTAATCTTAAAAGTACCTCGTCGCGTAAGGAACCGTGTATTTGATTCCCGCCTCTGGTATGTATGTTTGTGTGTTTGTGAATGTCTGTGCACGTGGAAAATAAAATAAAAGTAGAAACAAATGAAGGGGGAAAGGGTAAAATGAAGTAAGAAGTATGGACGGAATCTTCGGCACTGAGACCCATGTAGCCTTTTGATCCTGTGTCCAAAGGGGGCGCTCTGTGTGAGAGGGGTGAGTGCTGAGAAGATGGCTGATGCAGGAGCCCCGACAGAGCAGAGGGCAGGGTACCTAACAGTTAAGCACCAGTTGGCCTCTGTTGTGTAACAAGTTTTGTGTTACGTTGCGTTAGCCTGGGCAACGAATTGCTATCGTTTGGCATTGATATTTGTGCATTTACCTTTACACTGAGCTACACTGCTTCCACTTTATACAGTATCCATCATGCTAGACACTACCGCGGCTAAAGTAGTAATATTTCTGTACTATTCTATTATGAGAATATTCCTAAAGGTGGGAACCATTGCCCAATCTGTCTATGACTAGAGAAGGTCGATCCCTCCCTACCTTGGAAATCGTTTATGTTACACACAATCATTCTTGAATGGAGCTGGGCTGTACCAAAGCTACATTTTGCTAGTTGTGGTACAGTACATAAATGACGTAGTAAATGGTAGTATTAGTAGCATTGATAGGGGAAGCAGGATTATAATACAAAATACAATAAATTAAAAACTTTAATGAGGGATTCATAATTAATGTTCAAAAAAGCTTTTCCGTTTTGTATATTAACGTCCTCCAACATAATATGCCATACTGAAAGGTGAATGAATGAAATAGTGCTCAAATGAGCCCGAGGTCCATAGAGCTTAAAGTTACTCGACATCCTTTCGAAACAAGGGGAAACCTTGGAAAACAACCTTATACGGATAACTCACCCTTGCCGTGAATCGAACTCGGGACTTTTTGAATGTAAGACAGACACGCTACCACTAAAACTATGGCCACCAGTTTTTGCACCGTGAACAAAATAAAAATTCTACTTATCGGTTCAAAACAACATTACTCATCAGTATCAGCGTCCTTGACCTAAACTGTTGTATACTTAAAATAACTTCCTGATATTTCCAGTTGATCGAACAGGCATGGCCAAAATCGAGCCGTGCCACTCCGCTGAAAAGCGTTCTTGCTGCACTCCACCAGACATCCCTCCCCTTCACTGCTGTACCGCTTCCGACACCCTCATTCAGTGGCGAGTATGGCTTCCTCGGGAAGTCTCTTTCATGAAGAGCGGTGGAGAGAATTTGTTGTATGTTACAAAAACAGGAAAGTTTGCTGTTTAATACGCGGACTTCAATTGAAAACTATGAAGCATTCCATCAAACACCACTTTGCTGACCTTAGAGGTATTTCTTTAGAATTTCAAAAGGTACTTTCTGAATCCTTTATTTGTAAACGCATAAAATGGACGATGTGATTCCACTTTATAGTAGTTAAGTTTCTTATTAGTATAACATAAGCTATTATATTTCTTTTTCTATGTTTGAATATAATATTGACTTTAAAACCAAACAATTCATTAGGGTGATCAAATAGTTTGAAAATATTTTTAAGGTTGAATAGCAATGGAACTTTACTGCTCTATTTATCATGAAAGAGAAAGAATTTGGTATGAGAGGTAGAACTGGAACTTAAAAATTCAATGCCACAGCTGGGATTGTAACTACAGACCCTCCGCTTACTAGCCGGGTGCTCTAACCATTAAGCTATTGTGACAACCTTCCAGAATGACATTAAATTCTGGCAGTTTGTCACCTGTTGTAACAGGGAAGCAGTTTTTGTACGTCTGCGTTAAACAATGATGCCGCCTTTGATGAAAGCTAGGTCTGCACCGTTTGTCATCATTATCATCACTGTCGTCGTTGAAATGTTTTCCACCAAGAGGTTTCTCCAGATGAATCATATGATAACCACTTGATGCCAAATCAGAGTTGCACGCATTACAGGGCGGTGAAATTGTTCCCAACCAAATGACGTGATCAGATCTTGAGTTTGTTTGTTTGTGTGGCCGGGCATTGTCACTCATTATTGTTCCCGCATAAACCTCGCACAATTGTCGATTGAATGTTTGTTGGCGTAAGATACCTCACTTATCTGACTTTACAATCGCCGGGTAGCTCGTTTGTTTTAAACATTCCCAAACGCTCTAACAATTGGAAAAACAATGTAACTAGCGCTCACATTGCTTACTAATGAATGGAGCAACTGGTCAAGCATGCTCAAAATCGCGATTGTGACACTGCAGGGGCAAAATATTTAAGGATACTTATTTTAAAATCAGACTTCGTAAAAACTGATTCTATCCTTTCAGAATACCTTGTAGGCTTTGATTTACTACTATGAACTAAACAGGTTATTGTGGCTTACACATGGGTTCTAATAACATTTTGAGTTACTTGACAAATTATAGCTGTTATTTTGTAAACTGTTGAACCTTAAGGTAAATACGTCATAAACTACTAAAAGCAAAGAGAACTTCTTTGTTCTCCGAAGTGGGCAGAGGTGTAAGAACAGTACAATAGCTATGCTGGTTAAAATTAAATTGTATTGAAGATGATCTTTACTATCAGCTACTGGAGCCAAATCTTTCACAAACATCTATTTTGAGATTACTATTTATATGTTCATCACGTTTTTCCTCTATTTCCTAATTAAACTATTCATGTATGTTGTAAATAGAAGTGATGAAGGTCCACAGATCTGTCTCACTCCTGAAAAAATTCATATCAATCTGATAATAGATTGTTACGTCTAACTTCAATAAAATTAGTTCTGTAAATTATCTCTAAAGTGGAAGAAAATTCTTTATTGAGGTCCAAACAAATTCCCAGGTCTGATACCTGGAGTGATGATACTTTATTTATTTCCATTTGTATATAGGCATTTATTATTTATCATAATTATCATCTACCTATCATCACCATCATCTCACAATGTTGGAGGACGTTAATTTAAAAAAAAAAAAAAAAAAAAAAAAAAAAAAAAAAAAAAACACATCATCTTATGCACAAAGTGAAGAAGAATTCTGAGTATGTCATTGTAAATAAATGATGTAAGATTTTTGAATAAAGATAAATATAATTATGGCTATTGGGAGAAATGTTAATACGATACCGTAAAGAATCCAACAATAATTTGCACTTTTATCAAGAAGTCAAACAGAAGTAAGAAAAGCACAGGAAGGCTTTTTTAGGAAAATAATCGTCTTAACTAAGGTACAGAAAAGTGCTTCATACGAGAGTGTTAGTTGTTATATAATGCAGAAATTTTCACGCTTAGAGAATCTAAGGGATCCGACAGGAAAGTTTATTATGTTGATATAGAGAAGAAAGGAAGTACGAATTTCATAACGATAATGATGTTATTTAAGAAAGGGTGTACAAAGGGGTAAACAACACGCAGAAGGAGAGTGACTGGTAAGAATATGAAATGGGAAAAACTATTTGATAAGGGATGAAAGGAAATGAGTGGTGTATGGGGAAACACTTTCAAGTCATTGAATTACCACATGATGATTGATGTTGCGAAAAATTGCGGCGAAGTTAGGAGCGTAAAAAGAGAAGAATGGAGGAGGTTGTGATTTTGCTAAGAAACTGTGCCTTAACAGGAAATTAGATTCAATGACTGAACTTGTATCTGCCTTGACACATATCCTAACTTCCTATTTTGTAAGGTTTGTATGTGTTGCTTACACTAAAGGGAAATATTACAAATGTTCTTCCACTCGTATCTAGCCTTACACTCCTTGTACTTCATGTGCTCTATAAGCATGTATTTATTAATTAATGTATTTGTACTGAGCTCTTTGCGTTGTTTGTATGGTCTGGAGCTAACCAAGTTGTCGACGGGCCCTTAAACACCACTCTCACTCACTCACTCACTCACTCACCCACTCACTCGCTCTATTCCAATAAATGCATTGGTGTTTGTATATATGACTGCTTTATAAGTAACAAAGCAGTTTTTGCCACGTGTTTCAACTTAATTTACCAGCTATAACTGTCCTTAATAATGTGAGATTGTTCTTGCCCTTTTAACCAGTTATTTTGAATAAACCCTTTCCTTCAGATATCCATGTGTTCGCACTCTGATACAATGCAAATTGCATATTCTGTATCTGTGCATTGTCTCACCAAAGCGGCCCTGGTTCGATCTCAGGCAACCGCATGTGTGATTTGTGGTGGGCGAAGTAGCGCTGGGGCGGGTTTCCTCCGGGTTCTCCGGTTTCTCCCTCCATCTCATACCACCGGTGCTCCATCTTCATTCCATGTATCATCAGCGTCGCCGCCTGTGGTTCCGCATGTAGTAAAAGCGGGAGTTAAACACCACAAAAAATCCCTGCATTGATGAGGAAGAAATGTATGCATCTTTTTACGCCGTCTCCAATAAAGCTCTCCGTTAAATCTGCTGCCGGTTGCGCCAGTATTGAACTGTGAGACTTTTTCTCAGGGTATGCCTAGTCATCTGTGGATATCAGTAACAACCATTAATTAGAAATTTCGCTGATATACATAGTGGAGGCTAATAATGGTATATCTGAAATCAGTTGTCAACTATTTTTGAATATCATCAATCAAAATTGCAAATATTGAATTACATTTTACGTAGCAATACTGTTTCCGTAATAATGCGAAGATTACTTTGCCGTGAATCACAAAAATTGCAAGTTGGGAGCGCCCTTAGGGTGACCGTTAGATCTAATAACCTGAGAGCGGTCTTGAAGCTCTACGACTGCCAATAATCAGTCACAGTGAACACTTCTGTAAGAATGTAAAACACGAAGGGCTCCTACTAAACATGACCCCTACTTACATGGTGGAATCCTAAATGCTTTCTTATTTGCGTATGAAACGCTACTGTCACTTACTCAACCCCAAAAAGAACTTCGCTTTCTTTCCAGTTTTTAGACTTTCATTCTGCGCGCCTGACAACGTCTGCAATAGCTAAACACAACTGAATTCGAGGGGCGCCTTATAGCTAATTGCATTTTGCGCTTGGCTAATACGAATTGCCTTTTCCTTTTTCACGGAAATTGCTAATGACCTCATGAGAAAATCTTAACTCGCTCTTCTAACTTATTCATTGCTTCCAACATAAGGAAATTATTTGTTGTAATTATTTATTTCCCTATCACTTGTTAAAAAACATTAATCTTGCCAGTGAATGATTACGAGATCAGCATATAGGACACAATTTTTCTTCTGTTCCTCCCCAGCAACCTTTTAATCTCCAGGTCTCCAGTTTGAACCTTGCAGTACCTTTTCTTTAATCCCTATTGAATCCCCGGATTTAATCTCTTTCCCATCATTACTTCCCAAGACCTTGTACAATTTTGGATAAATTATTTTCTCTAACATTACTCATAAATTGTGTATGCCCATTTCTAACCATGTCAGCCATACAATTTATTGTAAGTTGGTGGCTAATTTCAACTATCACATTTTTTGATTGAATGTACCTTCTTGCACATCTAATCAATTTTTCAAAATGCGCCCCTTTGGTAAAAGATAAATTCTAAATCAGGCGTGGGGAAGAGTACTCCGAAGGTGTGAGCAGAGTAGCCCTCCCCTTTTTACCTACAGTAGTACTAGTACATATACATAGACACGTTTTAGGTGGAAAGGGCTTTCCGTTTTGCTGGCCACGAAGGGAAGGGAAATAGGGGAATAGCTTGACACCTCGGAGTACTGTTCCACAGGCCTGTTCTAAAACAATAGTTCAGAACTTCTTCTATAAATACTCTTCATACACTCAATTTGCCTTATTCTAACATACCTCTTTCCCCTCCAGAGTTGTATGGAATTCTTAAAACCCTTTTATAAATCATTCTGTGTGCCATGTTTCTCGAATTTCCTCTGCACACAAGATCTTGCTTTTATACATCAATACTGACTCCACTTGGGCACTGGGAGGTTATTTTTAACACCACGAGCTTAACTTACACCAATATTTAAAATTTAAATATACCAGCTATTAATGATTAGAATAAATTGAAATTTTATGTGATTATACTTCAAGCATTTGTGCATTTAACTACTGCATAATAATTAAATTACATTCACAGAATTCCATGCAAAAGGGGCATAAAGCACACTATGTATCCTGAAAAAAATGTTACACCTCATACTTCAGGTACACTTTTCTTGTAGAATTTTGAAGCTACAGGCACCAAATTTTTATCTCAATAACATAAAGCATAGCTTGACATCGCCGGTTAAACATAAATCCTATGTAGTTTGTATTTTGCACATAAAAATTATTTAATTTTATATAGGAAAAATATGGTAATATTTTTAAGCATTAAAATTTTTCCCCCACATTATAGCTTTAATTCACAAAAGCTTTAACCGGCTGTACTCAACAAACATGGATAAATAAGCACTAAACATTTGATATCAATATCTCTTATAGTTTTTGAGAAATGTGCACCTGAAGTGTGAAAAATCAAGGTTTCGGGAAATTGGGATCAAAGCTGAAGTACCATTCTTTTCAAATTACACATACTTTCAGAATGCCTGCTCACCTAAGTTTTCCTCATCTTTTCTTTTCATTTTCTTAGTTCTAGCTTTATTTTCAAGCAACTGAACTACCCTTTTTGCCTCTGAGAGTCGATATATATATTTTTTTTATACAGGCTTCCTTCATATTCTGACTAACTTTTATACCCATTTTTTCCATCACTGTAAATCTACCACTGCAGCCATAATTATAACAAATAACACAATACCTATGTTATATATATCATTTTAAAGCTGAAGAATTACATATTTTTTAACATTAAAAACAAAAAATCGATTTTTTGAAGTCAATTGACCTCCCAGTGCCCTTAAGTCCAGCTGATTCGTTCCAATCGTGACCCAGCTAGTATCAGGGCTTTTAGAAATGACGAATGAGAGCACTATTTGATTTCCAAAATGACTTTCAACCTTTCCTTTACCAGTTGAAAGAACTGTTTAATTTCTCTGTGCTCTAGGACTAGATACATTGGATTTAGGAAGGCACACAACCCTTAGCGTGCATCTGCTGTTGGCTGTGTGAGGAATTTCCGGATATGTTATGGACAACAAGCGCGGACTTAAATCGCGGTTTTGGCGAACGTACACTTTCACGCACTTCAGGCTGCCTCTCGTGGATTAGCCCACACAGTTCCGCGGTTCCACATGCAACCATGTATCCTATTGCATGTACATCATTCCTCCTGCTGTAATAAGCAGAGGTTTATGAGCTGACGGTTATTAAAATATGATGCTGCACGGATTCAGTCTGCCATACGTCTGTGATCTGTACCTCTCAATGAAGGTGAGTTTCACGCTCCGTCTTTTTAAAATTTGTTTCCGCATACTCCATGTGAAAAAAGGAACTACTTCAGTGTAATTATTGCTTCAGAGAAACAAATGACAAGTCATTAATTTTGTAGCTACCCTTTATCTTCTTTTAGCTGCAGAGCTTCTGTTAGCGTCCGTTTCTTCTTTCCTCGCTGTACGTATGTACACAGCAAACGTGCAGAATGTGGGAGGGAGATCCAGAGGAAAACGGTCTGTAAAATGCTTGGTGAGACAATAACTGTGACAAACTCGAACATAATGATGGACGCATGTTTCACATTCTGCCAAGAGACCTCCATCGAACTAACCAGAGGAATTCGAATCCTCGACTAGTTCATTCATTACAGAGAGTGCTTCAGAGGTTACTGATATTGGTCCACCCGGTCCAATATGTTTGGGTTTGTGTTCAATACTTCTACTACTGCATGGTTTCGTGTAATATGAGATGAATCTGATACAATCATTTGAATATGTAACAGCATATTGGCCATTGCAATACTTTTGAACTGATACATCTCTTCCTGGTGTCATCAGGTTTGTATAGGATTCGTGCCCATGTAAATTATGAGACCCAGATGCTCCACTCACTAGGCTGATTTTGAACAGCTGGATGCCATAAGAAATGTATTCAAACGATAACCTCCCAATGAGGCCAAAACATGCGTTTTTGGACCTGTATCATTCTCGTAGAGTAATCAGTACATTCTCCGGCACATTCTCCTGTGCTTTATAAGCATCTTTTAACTAGCTTCTCTTATGTCTGTTTGTGTATGTGTGTGTTTATGCGCGCGCGTAAGAGAGACAGAGAGAGGGAAGTGGCGGCAGTATGTTGATGCTCACCAAAGCTGCATTTATGAGGTTAAAGTGTTATACAGACAATTTTGAAAGAAACGTGTTACCTTACTTTCCCTGAACAAGCAAATATCAATAAATACAAAACATTCGGTTGGGCGTTGAGATAAATCAAAGATAATCATGCAAATATTGATTGTACACAAAGCGAATTTAGTAATGTGCACTGTTTGAGGAAATTTCTAACTTTCCAATCGTCTTATGGGGGACGGATAACTACTGACCAATTACAGTTGCAATACGAGTCAAGAGACGTGCCACTGTAACGAGTACAGTGAAGGGTGGTGGTGGTGGTGGTGGTGGTGGTGGTGGTGGTGGTGGTGGTGGTGGTGGTGGCGGTGGCGGTGGGAGAAGTGTAAGATACATCTGGCCTCGTACAATTGATTACACTTCAAAATACTGCAAATGTTTCCGGATCAAAACTTTAAGAGTGCAGATAATAATATTTATTTGTTACAGTACATTTTTAAGATCTATTACTTTATCTGTTGAGATAAACAGCTTCTATAGTTTTGGATGGTTACGTTATACATATCACTGGCCTGATATGATGACTATAGTGGCTAGAGAAGTGGACTGTAAGAGGAGAACGATGACTATTTGTGCCTAATATTTTGATGCATATATTGAATCAGCTGAAGTAGAGCTATTGAAGTTTCTTCGTGGTTTAAGCAGCTGATTATCTACATAAGATATTCAGTCAACCTTGTATTTGGAAAGGTTAGGGTTCTTCATTTAAAACCTAACGGGCGCGCGGCATTTCACCTGTGCACGATTGATCGTGTCACAGCCGGCATTGTTCCTAGATAAACTCCGCGCGCAAAGCATGTATAACACTCTTACCTTATAGAAGATGCTGGAAATGTCGTCGATCCTTGCCGAAACAAGCACTATATCAGGAGAACACATTCTAAGTCGAGAGCTAACAGCACACCAAACTCCAACTCTCCGATCATGAGGGATTTCTTGGACACGATGGGGATTTTCAGAGGCCCAATGCCGAGTATTGTGAGTGTTGACACGACCGTTTAGGTGCAACCACGCCTCATCGGAAAAGAAGAGAAGCTGTGGATCAATTAAACTGCCATTCACTAATAAAAGAAGTCATTCACAACAATACATTCATTATACTGAGTAACCTTGTTTTAAAGCATGGGCATTTGTACACTTATACGGCTTTAGTTTTAAGAATTTAGTTGCTCTATGTGCGGAAGACTCTGAAATTCCCAACTTTTCTGCTAATTTTGGGATGTACTTGGTTGGCGAACTTTCAAAATATGCGCCTATTTCGGTTAACTCTTCCTTTGTTAAAACTGTACGTTTACGCTTTCGTTTTTTGTTTGCCACAGAACCAGTGGTTTCGAATTTATTCACAATCTTGTGAATTGTAAACCTGGAACGAGGCACTTCACCAGAGAATGTTCAAATATACGCTCTGCGAACACGCCTTGGTGATTTCCATTTATAATAATTGTTACACCCAAAAATGCGTTGCTCTAGTCAAGCGCCCGTCAGCCCGCGCGCGCAACAGCAGCCGGTAGTGGGAGAATAGAGGAAGGCCGCGTGAGAGTCGAAACGCCGTGTGCTCCGTTAGGTTATAAATGAAGAATCCTGTAGAATTAGACTGAAAAAATGTAATGCCATAGCTGGGAATTGAATCACGTACCATCGGCTTACCAGGTCTTTGCTCTGACCAACTGATACAGTGACTGAAATGCTAATAAAATACTTGAACTACTTTCTATGTTTCAGAGACTGAATGAAATAATCATTTCTTTTAAACAATTCATAAACCGGTATTGACTGTACTGTTTACTGCCTTATTTGCAACGGAATTCTAGACGATGTGACTAAAAGGCCCAAAATATTCCAATTGGGAAACATTGATAGACCTCGAGCTGCAGGAGCACAGCTAACTACGCTTGCTTTCTCCACGAAGATACACTTCCCCGAGTTGAGGGATATCCACAGCGATTATCTCATTAATGTATATCATAGATACCAAATGCTGCATGTCCCTTGGTATTACGGTGCAGTTGTCTTTGAAGTGCCATTCGTGTGTACTGAGTTAGAAATTCACAAACATTGGCTTACTGGCTCTCAGCATCCCTGCGTAGTATATCATCCTAGGGTTACAGCCACGGTCCGTCTATCTACTGAGTGGCAGAACCTCATAATAAAACGAATATGTTAATCCTTTGAGAGTTCATTTTATCCATTTTGCATCTGTAAACGTTACTCATTTATTTCCCTTGTGTAAAAGAAAAACGCCCAAACGTCGTATCTGCTTTGATTTCCTTATTTTTGTGCAGTGTAAACTATCAAATGTAGTTACTGTGTGAAGTAGCACAAATTTGAAGGTATAGATACTGTTAATGCGGAAGATTCAGTAGCACAAAATGCATATACATATTAGGCAAAACACAAGGTGGACATTGCAGTCGGAAGAGGAGTAACAAGTACACCAAAACAACGTAGGCATACTAATTGTTTGTACCCACGGATTTTAAATTAGGATACTTCATTTTCTTAATACTTTTAATTTGTCCGGTCTTCACTATCACTACAATTTTCTCCGCAGCTTAGCTGCACCATGAAATATGTACGAAGCAAACCTTTCTTCGGATGGTTCACTTTCTGGAGATTCGAACGGAAGCATCTCTAATCTCTCACAGTAGCAAAATTCACAGCACGTCACAATTATCGTCCCGAACACATTCGGAGAACGCGCTGAATTATCAGCACTTTGTCGCACCAGAAACGCACTCTCCAACTAAGTGGATGAATCCCCGAAAGTGTTTGTTTATATAGCTTCTGCAGTTTATCAGAAAGTAGTAGAATCTTCTAGAGGCGAGGAGAAGAACTAGTTCCAGAAGATTTTGGGTATCTCTCGATACCACTTCCAGTGTTTACGCAGAGTGAGAGCGCTACCCATCTAATCTCGCCAGCTGGCCAGTGCCATCAAATTCATACCTTAAGACATGGGCGGGCAGAAGAGTGTCTCTCCGAATCCACCCGTTTAACATTCTGGCTGGTTGGAGGAGTATTACCTGTCCGCTTCTTAAAGAGTTCACAGTGGTGGATTGATACGGTTAACGATCAGCGCGTTTTTGCAACTTCAGTATATTAAATCGGAATTACATTATCGTCATGTGAACACATGAGAAGAGGTTCAAAGTCTGGCATGATATCTGTAACAGCAATATGCGGTTGCGCCAAGAGGTGGTCAACTGAATCGCGAGATCTCAGTTAGGATTTTTCTATGTGCATCAGAGAAAAAATGTTCGCAGACATATGTGGAGCAAAACATTGCTGTAACAGTGTAACAGAAGGAGCACATTCTCTCAGACCAACATAAGAATATTACCTTACACAGTTCTTTCACCTAGTCTGTGTCAACTAAATTCTCCACTTAATTTTTCTCACTATATCTGTTTGTAAATCTATGAGTTCGCATTGCAAGTTAACTCTTACATTGAGTACATCTACAGTAAAAGGGTTAACGAACATTGAAATGTCATTCCCAAGATTCCTGAAATCATGGAATCTTTGTGAAGCAAACTCGGTTTTTAACTCTTCAACAATAGGACTACAAGAAATTAATTGATCTCCTAGCACAGTATCAAATGACCTTATACATTTTGAATAAGTATTTCATAATTTGATTTGTTGGTTAAGAGAGTTGTCACATGCCAAGGTATGATTGTTATGTTTAGATCATAAACCTTCTAGAGCTTTCGCACGCTCTAAATCTGTAATCATAACAAAGAAATAATAATGATAATGATGGTAATAATGGTAATAATTGTAATAACGGCAATAGTAGTAGTAACAGTAACATTAATAGCAGCAATAGTACTAATGGTAATAGTAGTAATAGTAATATTAATAGCAATAATAGCAATAGTCATAGTAATAATAGTAATAGTAATAGTCATAGTGATAATAGTCGTAGTAGTGGTAGTGGTAGTGGTAGTAGCAATAATAGTAGTAATAGTAGTAATAGTAATAGTAGTAATAGTAATAATAGTAATAGTAATAATAGTAATAGCAATAATAGTGATAATAGTAATAATAATAATAATAATAATAATGATAATGATAATGATAATGATAATGATAATGATAATGATAATGATAATGATGATGATGATGATGATGATGATGATGATGATGATGACGACGAGGACGAGGACGACGACGACGACGTATTTGTATCAGTTTCGGAAAAAATAAACTTTCGTCAAATGCAACATGTTTGTTCATTTTTTATATCTTAGCCGTGCAAAGAGAACGAAATTCGAAAGCAATAATATATTTTCTGCAAATGTTTATCTCAACTAATACGAAGATTATACAGGAATAAGAGTTTGTAACAATTGTTAGTACAAGAGTAGAGAAAGCCATGTGAGAGCAACACATCAGATTTTTCACATAATTGTCTCCAGGGCGCTAATGATCAAGACCTTGAGTGCCCTTGAAACATAAGAAGATCATCATAAGAATTTGGGAGACTCTTCGAATATTGTGTGCCTCTACGGCTTTTTTTTTTTTTTTTTTTTTTAAATTAACGTCCTCTAACATTGTGTCATATCGGACGAATGAATGAAATGAAATGGGTGAAATGATGCTTAAATGAGCCCGAGGTCCATGGAGCTTTAAGTTACCCGACATTCGTCTTCTCAGGGCAAGGAAAACCTCGGAAAAAACCTTACCAGGATAACCTACCCTAAGCGAGATTCGAACTCGCGACCTCTTGAACGTGAGGCAGACATGCTAACCATCACGCCACCGAGGCGGGCAGCCTGCCTGTATGGCGATTTCTTTACTGAAAACTATAATTCGTGCTGGGTTTTAAATTTTGGCCATAACTCTGTGAATCGACAATGTTATTTTTGAGTATGGGAGGAGGTGGTTACCGGGAATGGGGTTGTAAAATGGAGCATGTGTCATCTTCCGGAAACCATTCTAATTTCTATTGTTGGCTTCCCTTTCAGCATATAATTTCATCACATTGTATATATTTGTGAATGGAAGTGTTGTATTCGACGAAGATTAAAATTTTTGGCAATGTAAGATTAAATATTATTTCTACCGGTTTTGCTAATAAAAGTGGCATGTTTTTCTACTCTAACCTGTTCTTTATTTACAAATTGCAAAATGGCATATTCATTAACTTGGCATTAGCATTTTCATATTTCTTGTTTGGAAAATCGCGATTCGTGGTAATATGAGAAAAGGTGTTCCATAATATAACCCCTTCTTTTAGTTTAGGGTCGTAATTTAGGGGAACTATGGATCCTGTATATAATGTGTAGAGTGGGTGTGAAACTGATTATTTTGTTTGTGACTTTTGCTCACGAAACACAGAGCAAGGATTTTAATTGAATCTTTTCCTGTTTCAGAGGGAAAGTGTCTAAACATATGTATGCAGTGCAAAACGTTGCAATTAAGGCATTAAAATAAGCTGAATGTGATTGTAGCAGTGTAAAAAATCAAGCATCTTCATTTATACACGCTTTTCATATTACAACCCCAGTTCCCAAAATACATATTTCGTCAATGCCAAATGCGGTTCCCTGGGATCGAAACCGGGCCACATTGGTGATAGGCAAATGGTTTAACAACTTGTACACGGCATCACCTAGTCCTAAAACTATATTTTAAAATTTATTAGTAATTCTACAGGTTATCGAGAAGTCGCTCCGCAGCTCTCGTGTAACCAAAATTCCCTTACAGACGGGAATTCCAGTGAGAGCACAGGCCACCGCGAGCGTATGGTTATAACATTTCGCGGAATAAAAGCTCTTATAGATTCACGTATGCAATTTATGGAAGGTAATGTAGACAAACAGGATACCATCGTTATCTTGAACGGTGCGGAGGAACTTCTTGATTACCATTTATAACAGAGGTGGTTATAGCGTATTCATGAATCCGTGTGATTCCTGATACATTCGCGTGCAACTATGCAACACAACGGCACAAACCCCTCCCCCCTCCTTTGCTGATTCCAGGAGTCCGCAGGTCTCTTCAGCTAATTTTGCGACCGCTATGATCATGTTTTTCTTTAAATCAACATAGTATAGCTTTAATCAAATATCAACGCCGCGTACGAAAAAACTGTAACTTTATATACATTTTTATGTATTTTGTATACATTATTATTATTATTATTATTATTATTATTATTATTATTATTATTATTATTATTATTATTATTATTATTATTATTATTATTATTATTATTATTATTATTATTATTATTATTATTATTATTATTATTATTATTATTATTATTATTATTATTATTATTATTATTATTATTATTATTATTATTATTATTATTATTATTA
>CM060964.1:35965410-36047910 GCA_030765045.1 Tenodera sinensis | reverse complement strand
AGTAAACAGGACTACATGGGCTATAGCCAGAAAATTCAAAATACACATTTCATTTGCCATAAACATATCTCAGACATGTTATTTTAATCAAAATAGAGTTATTTTCAATAAAGTGAAAGTTTTCGAAGAATGTTCCATGTAAAGGGTAGTTTAGAATGGAATATTGTTTTTTTTTTTTCCAAAATCTTGGTATTGCATCCTTGAAAGACACGAAACTTAAATACCAATTTAATCAACTTTTCGCTTTTGGGTTATGCTGTCCAGAGACTAACACACGCACACACACACACACACACACACACAGATCTTTTTCTAAAATAGCTTTTTGTGGATTCAGGGGGCCTCAAAACCTATATTTCCGGTGAAATCTGGACATCGAATTTTTGGGTGGATTACAATACTTCCTCTACCTTACTATACGTAGCAGAGGAAGTAATAAGTGTTACCACCCCTTCCCCTAACTACATTTTGACATTCATTGCACTTGCATAAGATGCATGTATTTTTGTTTTGTTTTATAGTTGTTAAATATTATATTTTAAAAACGCCTAAATATTGTTTGTCTGATGTTCTGTTTTAGGTCAGTTTTCCTGGTTGCGGCTAACGGTCGGTGTTAAAGCCGGTTCGGTATTGAATTCCGGTGAACGGTTTTAGCGGTATCATAACACGTTGGGATGGAAGGGCAGCGACGCTTGGGGAGGGCTCGACGCTCGACGCTCGCCGAACGCAACCGGTCCTAGCCGACGTCGTTCCTCAGAAGCGCGCGGAGGAGTTGCGACCGCCAGTGGCGAATGGACTCGCGCTTCGTTGAGTGCTCCGCAGAATCCGTACTCAGCCGGAATCTGTTGCTCTCGCGGCGATGGCATCTCCGCAAGCCGCCAAGCTCATGCTAGCCATCCTCTTACTCAAAGGTAAGTACGCCAATGTGCTTAATCTTACTTCTTCAGCTTTTGAACTTTGATAAAATACCAAAGTGTCGCAAACGAACATCTTTTTGACAACTTTAGAACTTTTTTCAAAGTTTCAATTTACGGTTTCCTTCATAACAGTAAGAAGTGCATTAATAAAATAATTTCAACAGTTGATGACTGCGATTATTAATACACTATACTCCTCTGGATCAATACGAAAACAATTTAAAAGAGCAAAAACTACTTCAAAAGTGTCAATTTATAGTTACATATAGCGTCACGTCCACTCATTCCATTGCAAATGCAAATAACCATAAGTTCCACTAGTTTATTAAATAAGTGAATGTTGTGTTACATTTTTCATGAATAATCAAGGCGCTAACATATAAACATATTTTCAGAAAGGAATAATATGCTATCATTGTTGCATTTCCTACGGGTCGCAATCAAAAAAGTGGGTTTTTGACGTCCGGAAGTATCTTAACTTCAAAGAAACAATTTTGTTACTTCAAATTTCCCGCCTTGACGGAGCGTCTTATCTACCGATTTATTGCGAGTGTGAATTTATGAGTATAAGTTGCAGGAAACTTGGCCAGATGCAAAGTGTAGCAATATTTCGGTCTTCAGTAAATAAACAGTTAAATATCTTCTCTTACTTTAACAAAATATAAAACCACGAATCTTTCGAAATCTAGATGTTTGCTTTAAAAGTATAAAATGATGCCAATAACTTTTTGGTAGTTTTTAGTTTCGGAAGAAGTGAAAGAAAAACGTATTTTGCGATGGAAACTTTATATAATGCTGTCGAAGCTTTGGGAAACTTAATTGTTTTTGTATACTTTAAAGCTTATTTCAATACAAAATAACGGTAGCTTCTCAAATTAATGCTCAGTTTATAGATTGTTGACCAAAATAAACTCAAACTGTGAATTTATATATAATATTATAATTGTAATGGTAGGTATTATAAAAACTTGTGAGTGTTCTCAGCCACCGGTTGCTTCAACAACCTATCAGCGTCCAGGTCCTCAAAGTGCGCTTCTGAACTAGCTTTTAACTATATTATCGATGGATTTTATGAAGTCATTAGAGTATGGAGTTTGCATAGAGGATTATTATTCTTATAATAGAGTGAAAAGCTAATCAATTATTAAAATCAATCTGACATTAAGGCCATCGGATATATAGATGTAATTGCACATTATAGCATTTGTATGAACGTTGCCAGAATTAGTTGAATATCTACCTTATCTGCTTTAAACTGACGGGAACGATTTTAAAGGTTCAGATACGAGAATTAAAGAGAAACTAATTTTTACTGACTCCGCGTTTGATTTTCTTTCAGAGATTGTCAATTTAATGGGACAGCAGACTGTTGGTTGATCTAAGTCGTAAATCCAGTAGCTAAGATTTCTTATTTCTTTCTTTGCTACAGAATAAACGTTCTGCAGAAAGTTCTCAAGTCTGGAACTGAGGCAATTCATTTTCAACTTATTTTCTCTTAACTGTACAGAAATAGCAATATCTAACGGCAACATCGCGCGAACTTCTATCGAGGAAATCGCTCAACTTCTACTTTTTGCTGTCAGTGCGGGATGCTCAGACATTTCACTGATACATTCTGGAACCGTTGTATGTGCTTCTTGTGCACTGTATGCTAAAAGTTCTCATAGTACAGTTTATTTCTCGCTGTTGATGAAACTTTTCAAAATACATTATAAGGTTTTTAGAATATCCCAGTTAAACGCATTCCTTGCTATTAGAATCATATGTCTTACATTTAAACAAATATCTCTTCACTATCGTTAATTTTTGCATAACCTCTTCAACAATCTTATGAAAGTTTTGCTTATATGTCGAGATAAACGTTTGCTCAAGTAGCTGTCTTACACATTTGGTCGTAAGTACGAGGGGAAAAAACGAATCCAAATCAATAGTCAGCTATTTAAAAACTTATCGCTAAATACTGACCTAGGAATTCCATACTCTTTCCACGTCATCGCAAGAAACAACTGAATAGCGACATTCGGCAAATGACAAGCGTATTGAAAAATTCAAATCAGTAATAACGAAACTTGTTGGTGCCACACAACGTTATTTGAAATAAACTATGTGTTTTAAAGACTTATACATTTTGGATGCTTTCTTAACGCCTATCAGTTACACAAAACTATACAAAACTAATTCCGAACGAAGAAGACTTCACTGGCCGTTCTAAGAAAACTCTAGATAAACACTTTGTCATGTAAATATCTCACTATTGAGAAAATAAAATATTTTGCAACAGTTTCCAACAAAAATGTGGTTTGCGAGACATTTTTTAAGTCTTCCTGGGACATCTTTTGAACGTAATTAACTAAAATATCGTCGCACATTTCGATTTTGAGTTATGCTGTTCACAGGCCCACATAGGCATCTTTCAATATCTATATCGAAATGTTGGATGGAATAAAATACCATCTTCATCTACTGCGTACGTGGCAAAGGAAGTACAAACAAGAATATTTTGAATTTTAGTAAATATTCCCTACGGCCTATAATCTACTTTTTCGCTACGTCTCATACGAACCCATTTTTTGTATTTTTTCTTAATGTCTTTTAATGGCCGATATACATGCTATATACAGAACAGTTTAAGTATTGCTGCTAGGTTTCTTATACAAACTTTACCATACTGAGCACTTAGACATATATGGTGTAGTGGTATTTATTGTGCACTTAGTTACATTAGCTGACAACAGCCGCATGCGTAGAAAGACCATGCATGCTTTCTGGAAGATATACTTGATTTGCTGGTTAAACTTGCAGAATGGAGCAAAACCACGTACTTTCTGTTCACAATAGTGTAAGTAATTGTTGAATACAGGGTCAACAACACACGTGTGATTATGCACAGTTTCACCGGGAGATGAGCCCACTGGCAACAGAGACACTAACGCTAGATTTACTCTAGACAATAGCTTCAGCAGTGGAACTATTAACATGGTGTACCAAGGTGCGAGGCAAGACGTCTTAGCTCTGAGGGGATAATATACCATTCCATAGTACAACGTTAACAAGTCGCCGTTAAATAGGTCTATACCATTGTCCAAAAGCTAGCACTTAGGTTACCATTGTTGTAGTAGTATTTATCCGTTCAGCTATGAATTGTGAGCTCAATACACCTCATAACAATTTTGTATCGCTTTATTATGAACCTCTATTCTCTGATGAAAACAGTGAAATATACCTCGTAATAATCACATTATTATTTGGTTGTTTATCACGCTCAAAACCTCTTTTAACTCACTGTGGTCTTCCTACAACTTTAATTTAAAAACCATTTCTCCGTTCTCGGCGATTCTAGTTGAACTTGAGATTATAGTAAGGTGCATTATTCTCTCCAACATGTAAACAGCACTTTGGTAGGCTATTGAATTGAGAATTCACCGGAAATACGTGTATTGATAGCCACTGAATAAAAACACAACTTTTTCTAGAAAGTGGCCCGTGTGTGACAGTTTGTGGCTCTGAATAATATAACCCAAAAGTCTGATGTGTTGCACTCACATGACTTTCTCCACTCTTGTACCAAACATTCTTACAAACTCTTATTCGTGTTCGTTCAGATAAACATTTGCAGAAATTATCTTATTGCTCTTTTCTTGCATGTGGAATGGGAATCAGGGAATACAGTAGGCTTTGAGCGATAGTCAAATCTTTTAAAGCTTTGAGATCCCGTTCTCTTTGCACGCCTAATATATAAAAAATGAATAGCGATGTTCCATTTGGGAGAAGTATAAGTTCTCCAAACTTATACAAATAACAAGGAATATCTCCGAAATGGCTCACTGTGCAAACAATTTATTCGGACATAAATTGTGTGTTTTAGCGAGATCTACATTTTAGTACAGTTATATTTTTGTCTATCTCTGACAATTTACGAGTTATTCAAGTTATTAAGAGTAAACAGGACTACATAGGCTGTGGCCAGAAAATTTAAAATATACATTTGTCGTCAAAATATGTCAATCATATGAGATTTTAATAAAAATCGTTAGAGCCATTTTCAAGAAAATCAAAATTTTCTATGTAAAGGGTAGTTTAGGTTGAAGCAATTTTCTTCAAAATCTTCCTGCTGCATCCTTGAACAACATTAAATTTAAATACCAAGTTAGGTTTTTAACCTACTTTTCGTTTTTGAGTTATGCTAGCCACAGACAGACAGACAGACCCACAGACACAATTACGGACCTCTTTCTAAAACTTTTTTTTTTTTATTCAGATGGCCTCAAAATATATATTACCGGTGAAATCTTGACATCGAACTTTTAGGTAGACCATCATACTTCCTCTACTTAGTAGTAGAGAAGGTAAAAATGAAAAGTCGGATAAGTACCAAACTTGGTACTTATGCCATTCCAAGAATGGGATCCGGAGAATTACAACATAATTCATCATACCAAGCTACCCCTTACAAGGAACATGTTTAAAAACTTTTGATAAACTCAAAATGTCTAACGAGTTTGATTAAACTACCATATATTAAAGACATGTATAACACAAATGAAATTATGTCTTGTATTTTCAAACCCTCTTCATTTGGAATCAATTTTATGTAATCCTATTTTACTGGAAAATCTTAAGCGATAGATGAAACCGTACTAAACATAGAGGTGGATCTGTTTAAAACACAAAGTTTATTTTAAATAACTTTTTGTGTCAGACACCGTTTACGAGATATGCGTTATTAATATTTCAAATTGTTAAATCATTTGTCATTCCTTTAACGTCGTCTCGATTTTCAGCTGCTTCAGCTGAATGCCAGTAATGCTAGAAGTTCAGAATTGAATCAGTTTACTAAATGAAATATTTTATATGTAGTGTTGGGTATTAGTGTAGTTAATTATGTTTAGTAATATTTTAACATAGAAAATTAATATATAGAATAGTGAAAGCGGCCGGTTGCCTATTGCTGGTTTGCTGGACACCAGTAAAAGTAGTAAATTAGAATTGAAATTTTGTTCCTTTATATTTTTATTTATCTATTTTTTGTCAGAGTAGTTTAGTTGAAATTATCTGAAAAGATAGTTTATATAAATGTGATTGTGTAACACGTAGATAAATGAGAAATTCGGATATATGCCCAGGTATAGTATCCTAGATTCCGGGGCACGATATTCAGATTTATTATATTCTACTATATTATATCATGTTTCTGGCGATTGCGTGAGAAGGTTATGGCATCTTAAAGCCAGTATATAGACTTGCACTTTTTAAACATATGACAGTTGCTATTCCACTTGAATCTATAACGAAATGTGTCATGTATCTGTTTCCACAACGGTTCATCTCGACTAAAATGAACTAGATAGGAAAATAAGGTTTAGTAAGAATAATTTGTGTAGCCACTAATATACCAAAGATGGGGAGAATACCAGCCAAATGCAGCACATCAGGTTTCTCGCAATTTGAAGTATAACATTGGTCGGTTACTCTGCTGGATATAAACACCACCATCCACTAAGAGCGTGTTTGCTGGTCTATAATAAATAGAACTCTATTATTGCAAAAACTCTGCTGTATTAGCATCTTTTGTGAAAATTAAAAGTCACAAAATAGATATGCAATTTACCCTTTGAAGAATCTCATGGGAGAAAGTACGAACTTGGAACTCCCAAAACGTAAGCATCTCTACTTAACCCTAGAACGCTAAGCCTCGATATTTTTACGACGCACGATTGGCAATCCTGCTTTTACTCCTATAGTTTTCGCGCCACAATTATTTCCTTTTCAGTAGCTTCCTAGCTTTTGAAGAGCTTGATCAGTGGGTGTGTATTGTCGAAATCGGGTGCAACAGTGCATTGTTAGTAAGTGCTTTGTCGTAAATTTTACGACGATTAGTGTTCACGTATCCAGAATTTCATAAGGAAGCAGATTTATAATATGAATTCAGGAAAGCAGTTGAATCATTGCTGTCGATCGTTTCAAATGAGTATTCTGCGTGCAGACGACCCAAATTTTGGAAAAAAAGATTATGGCAATGCTTCTTGAAGAAGATAGTAGCCCCCAGATTGAGTTTAGCTCCGACGAAGAAATTGATAATGTGGAGTCTGATGATGTAATAATGACTGATACAGATGGTGAAGATATGGCAGGACGAAATATTGATATGTGTATGAGCAACGATGAAAATTCTCCTCTAACTAGGTAAAGAATGTCGCCATGGATACTGCAAAGAACATAGGGCAAATCTTTGCACAAATTGATGTAAGTGAGGCGAGATAGAACTGTCTTTGTTGTCTCAAAACAGTTTAAATGAGTCAAGATAATATTTTATGACGCAGGCATAAACATTTGTGAGATAATAGTAATGTATTTTGTAATAGAAATAAACAGTAGTAAATTTTACGAGGCTTAGTGTTTATGTACTATAGGAATAGGGTTAGTGTTCCAGGGTTGATGACCAGTCATGAAGCAACCTTAATACTCAGGGAAATATTTGGAAAATAAAATATTCTGATGTTGTATTCGTTTGCTTTAAGCTGGATGATCTATATCGTTACATTGAAGTTAAATATAATAAATACTAATATCATTATACCACAGTAGCAAAATGCCCTCAGTTATGCCTAATGTGTTAGGTTACAGCTTCTTGAGGTTCATTATGATTGAACAGAAATAATTGTTTTCTGGTTATTAAATGTTCAATTTGCTATTATTTGTAATGTTGTGTAAAGAGTTGCTTCACTTGCTATATCTTCATCTTCTGTTGGTCTCGTGAGAAATGGAAATGTGGAACACAGCTCTGATTTGCGTCAAAACGACCTGTTTGTCGTGCGCATGTTCCAAATTCTTTACAGTCCATGCTTCTTCCCATTGCTTCCCGCGGAACTTCTTCTGGTATTTGCATTTAAGATCAGTTCATTTGAGTAAGTTAGTAAACCGAGCGAGATAGCCCCGCGACCGACCTACCAGACACATGGGTTTCTTCGGGGTATGCCAGGCGAATGCTGGGTAGCTTACTTTCATCCCCCGAATTTCCTCTCCCTCCATTTGACGCCACTAATCATTTCATTCCTCCTTTCATCCCTTTGGTCTATTTCAGTGAAGAAAGTGTCAGCTAAACTTTTTAGCGTCCTCCACCGTAATGTCATATCGGATGGTGGGATGAAATACTCTGAGCAACTCCTTCCCTTGTTACGGCAGCCGGGGTACAAATCGTGTCCAAACCGAGGCCCTTGAGCCATGGAGGGGCCTCTGCGGGTGTACTGGCTGGTATCAGGGAATTCCTAATTGGGAAAATGTAGGGACCCTGGCCTCTGCTGTACGTGTGGTCTGGCCACCTCCTCTCTCCTCACCCCTCCCACCTGGGGGCGCCGCTTTGGGGCACAGGCAAAAAAAAGGTCTCTTAGGTCGAAGTGGCTAAGTCCCCCTCCGCGTCTGTTCCTCTCCCTTCTAAGTTAGTAAGCGTCCTATACGAAAGGAATTTCTTCTAGATTGACTTGTCAAATGCAGTGGCTACGTCATGCAGATTTCAGATTATGGAACATGTTACGTGACGTAAGAAGGTTAGAGGAGAGAAGCTCAGTACCTACGCATTAGAAGTAGCGCCGTAGTGGGTGTACCTGACAGGTACGCTGAAACCGCGTTTGGAATCCTGGTCGTGGCGGCGATTTCTTCCAGAGATGTTGCACCGTTCAAAACCAGAACTCTGTTTTTGGTATAATACATACTTGTGTTGTTATACGCTAATATACGTTGTATCATTAGTTGGATTGGAAGCAACGTCAACATTCTGTCTTGAAAATGATATTAATTTCGTCATGCGAATAGTAATATAGCTAAATCACACATACTCTCCAAGGCAACACTGGTTATTGGTTTCTGTAATATTAAATATGACTAACAATATTAATAAAACATGATTAAAATTAAATCACTATTGCTATATTTAGCATAACATTGATTTGCTTTTATACTAATAAAAATACCTTCAGTCATGCTTACAAAAGAAAGAAAAAGAATCTTATGTGTTGCACTCAAATGACTTGCAAGTGCAAGGAGAATATGGGAATACAGTAGGCTTTGAGTGATAATTAATCTTTTAAAGCTTTGGGATTCCATTCTCTTTGCACGGTTAACATATAAAGAAATGAACATCTATGTTCCATTTGACGCAAGTTTAAGTTTTGCGAAGCTGACACTACAGAGGGTATAACCAGAAAATTCAAAATATACATTCATTTGTCATAAAAATATGTTAAACATATGTCAATTTAATCGAAATCGTTAGAGCTAATTTCAAGAAAGTAAACATTTTTGAAACATTTTCCACGTAAAGGGTGTAGCAATTGAAATCTTCCTGGCGCAGCCTTGAAAGACATTAAACTTAAATACCCACTTTGGTTTTTAACAGACTTTTCGTTTTTGAGTTATGCTGTCCAAAGACTGACACACACACACACACACACACACACACATACAGACATGGGACTTTTTATAACTTTTCTTGATTCAGGGGGCCTCAAAACCCATATTTCCGGTGAAATCTCGACATCGAGGTTTTGGATGGAATGCAATACTTCCTCTACTTTACTATACGTAGTAGAGAAAGTAAAAACATTAAATTCTCTTTTATGAGTTGACTCCACAAAAATACCTATAGCAAAACTAGAATCTTTTATGTCAGAATTTTGACGCTTTTATTGAGAGCAGTCAAAAAAGCCTTCACCAATCACCAATGAAAAGGTGCACAGGCAAATTTAACTCTTCGTTGGTTGTTAGAGACCTGAGAGACCCCGAGGTTTATTTAAACGTTATAATTTACAAACGAAGACACCTACATAACTGTCTTACTATAACATCTAACATTACACATTACTGGATTGTTCTCTGCACCATCAACCTTATCTGCTTATTTATTTACCTACAAGAACGATAATCAGCAGTTACTTCTGCACAGGTCAACCAGACCCTGCGCGCCTACTATCGTTAAATATTGCAGACATTTGTTTTTCCTCGTTAGTTCTGCAATATTGCTTTACCGTTGCAAGTAGTATGTTACTATTTCTCACAAATAGGAATAAAATGTATGATCTACAAAATTGCAACGATTTGGTAGAAATGCATCGTCTACCTTGTGAGCATGCGACCTTATCCGTGGATGACAACTTGTATGAGTCAGGTGATTCCAATTCTAAAGTGAAACTGATCAAGATCATTAGATTCAGAAATTGATCGTGAAGAAATGGATGAAAGCAACCTATGTAATAACATGTATATGGTTAACATCTATGCTTACCTAAGTTGTTATTATTATTGTTATTATTCTTGTTATTGTTCACTATACATTTCAAATTGTAATGTATTCCTACTGTATTCATTCTATGTTTTACCTACCTTCGATCTATCTAGTAGTGAGTGAGTGGGATATAAGAGCCCGTCGACAGCTAGGTCATTTGGGCCTAGATCTATCTAGTAAGATAATGCTAATACAAACAAATGCATGTTTAAGTTAAATAAAGCTAAACATGGCAATGAAGGAAAAATGAAATTTAAGAATATCAGTACAAGCATATAAGAATAAAAATATGGTGTTGGTGTGCTATCCCCCATGCGAACAACGGTGTTCTACCGCGCCTAATTTAGGGTTAACAATTCCCAAGATTAACTGATTCTTTGTTACATGACAACTGTTATTTTTGATTAACTGATTAGGTGCACGTGTAGAGTCATCCTTGTATCGGAGATTCCGTTGTACCAAAACCAGCTTTTTGGTTATTGCCGGATAGTTCTGTTTCTGGCTTTTGCGTGTACTAACTCCTCTGGGTAGACAGTTGTGGCTGATGATTATGGCACATTCAGAAGCTTAGGTGACCACCAACTTATCGGTTGTTTGCCACATAATCCTCTCTATCAGGTAGAGGGTGAGACATGCTGAGCAGTAGAGAGAAATTGCCATCACTGCCTTTAAATCGAGCTGAGTTAGCCACTATCATATACTTTGTACGTTGCGTAAAGACAAAGACAATCCACCTGGTGGTTATGCACAATGGCGATCATTGTGGTAGTGGAGGTTACGTCTGGTACACTAGGCTCAATGCAGTGTTATACAGGGTGTTAGGGGTATGCGTGCGGAGGTCTGGTGAGATTAAAGGATGACCAATTAAATAAGCAGTAACAAATTTTCTATCGTGAAAGGTAAAGCATTAAATCCACAGTCTGGTAACAGAGTAGGGATGAAGAAGTACATGCTTTGTTTACTAACACAGCTACTTCTGTCAAGCATGTATTCACACCTGCGACACCAGCCAGCACTGGAAAACTGGCTTCGCCACTTGTTCGTGTATTTGCTTTCAGCTACTACAAATAACAAGGGGAGGGGTGGTATTCGTACAAGACGTCACAACAGTATTCACGAGACCTGCGGAGTGTCAAAATTCCTGATCTTCCGCTTTGCGCGTTTGTCATATTGCGCGTTTTTATTCTAAAAGGCGCCCTGGAATCCAGTTATTTAATATGATTTTGTGGCTAAGCGTCTCTAATTTAGCAACAATGGAGCAGACACGAATAACTCATATCTTAAGGCTCTACCTCTCTATACCAGTTCCAGAAATAAACGATAAAGGAGTAGGTACATATTTATAAGCAAAGATTAGACTAAATTTAATTTTTTATTTATGCAACTATGCACTACAGAGGAAAATGGTCGGGGAAGTTATGTTTCGGCTTATCAAGAAGTCGCCGTTAGTCTGCTCGATCATACCCCTAACACCTTGTACAATTTATTTTTGTATTATACGCACTTTTACAATCCAAATTCCATCCCACCGCAGCCTGAGCACGGAGAGATTAAGAGCTAAACACGCTACCTCTGTGAACACTTGCTCATTTACAAGCCATAATGGTACAAGTCGCCATTAAGGCAATACATTTGTGAAATTTGACAGAAATTGTAAAGTACTAAAAAATACAAAAAATATAATACATTAAGTTTATTCTGAACTTTAAGGAAACATAAGGCTTTTCCACTTAGTGCATTTAAGCAAAAGCTTAACTGGAACTATATAAAACAAGCGTGGAAATAAGGAAAGGAGATGTCGGTTAGAACTGCTCCCGCACCACATTACCGAACGAAACACTATGTTCAAGTCGAAGCGTGCCTCATTACACCACTGTTTACGTATACAAACACACGTTACTTTGTAATAGTAAACTGAGCCCCATGCGTGCATATAATTAAATCGCTTAGCTCTAGTTTGACATCCGTGTTTTATTTAGTTAAATCAGGTTTCAAAGCTAAACAACTTAGCCGGACAACATAAACTTAATTGATATTTGTTAATTTAGACCTGAATCTGCGTTTCACATGATTAAGTTTTATAAATTATTGTTTATAGCAGTTGTTTAATAGTGTCAACTGCACCGTGTAGCTTAATGGTATGGAGGGAGGAGCACAGCTGATTGGAAGGTGGCTCCTTGGAGACATTGACACGCCTGCTATAAATTCACAGTTAGATGCTTATTAATTGGCACCCCTAACTTTAAAGCTTCTTCCCCTGCAAGCTCTTTTAGCTTTCTTCCATTCAACAAGATACAATATTTTAGAGCTTTGTTTAAACATTTTTGTAATGCCTCTAAAAAGTACAGTAAAGAAAATGACCATAAGTGTTTCCAAAGTAATGCTTCAGTAATACTAAACTAATACTAAGTTGACAAGTTATTAAGTTTTGAAAAGCTAATAATTTTGGAGACTGCAACAAGTACTGTTGTACAGTAATTAAGAAGTGGTGTAACAACGTAATCCCATTTTCTGTAAAACCCAAATTTTTGTGTAAATATCTTGAAAATGCATTGTATGAAGCAATTTTATTACAACGTAATACGAACCTTCTTCTTTACCTGATTACCCTCCCCTTCCATAGGACTCACCCTTCCTAGGAATTTCAAGCCAATGCCTAGGGTCAGACGCTTGTCGGAGAGCACAGGAACCTATCGACCAGACAGAGTGAAGACCTGGAAACGGGTGGTCAGCCTGGCACTAGCTATGAGAGTGAGGGAGAGGATGATATGAAATGCAGGCGAAATTGATGAATAGAGAAGTGACAATGGAGTAATTGGTGAAATGAGTGGTGGGGGAAACCGGAGAATCCGGAGAAAACCCGCCAAGGCGCCACTTCGTCCACCACGAATTCCACATGGGATCGAACCTGGGTCACCTTGGTGATAGGCAAATGGTCTTACCGCTCGACGTACTGTGAACCTCCACAATAAAAATATTTAACTAACCATATGAGATAGAGCTTGTAACATGGCAAAAACGTTAGTGTTAGTATGCCTAATAACTGACATTAATTTCGTGGATTCTGCAAGTTCGATAAATGCATTACCTTAGTTGGTTTGAGTCTGAAGTCAGACTCTGACACACGGGACCCATGTTTTGTTAGCATGAGTTAATTTAGGGGATTTACAATTGTTGCGTTTGTGTAATTTAAGGGTTACTAAAACTGAGTACGAGTACTACAGTAGGAAATCTCAGTCATACGTTATAGGTATTTCCAGAAATAAAGATTAAATACCACAGAAATTGTACGAGGAAAGTCACGAGAGGTGGCAGGAAGAGGTATTTATATTTGAGTCAAGTCACTAGTTACAAGATTTGTTTAGGGAAGATTTAAAGCCCTATGCCAACAGTGTTAAGTCTGATAATTTCATGGCCCGTTACCCCAAAGCACCCAAGATACCAAATCATACTCTACAAATTATCACATCTAATTTTATTCAGTTATTTAATTTATTAACGGAAATTATATTTTTACTTAATTACACTATTCTATAACTAAAATGTAAGAGCAGTTGCCTTTTTAAATAACAAAGCGGGTTGCCAATACCAAAGTGCACCCTCAACAGCACTGAGATTGCTTGTTATCATCCTAAAATTTAATTTAACCCTAGAGCAGGCGCGCTGGTGTATTTTATACACCACCTTTGCATTTTGCGCTCTAACGGATAAATACCTTAATGTATCAGTACATTGTTGTCAGTACCTTTCATGTCATTGTTTAGCTTCCGTTTAGTTGTGTCAGAGTGATTGTAGCATCAACAACTCAAAGGTAACTATAAGTTATTCTCGGATCTGCACCAGTAGCGTATTTTATACACCGCGCGCCCGGTCATGTAAGTACTACTTCAATTGTCAACCTAATCTGTTGTACTTTTACACAAAGTGGTTGCATAACGAATTATGTGTTCTAGAGAGGGCCATTATTACAGTGCGTTATTAGCCACCAATATTTCGTGTTTCTAATTTTAGGGCCAAAACATATTTGACAGAAGAAGAATCAGAACGGTACCTTTTAGAGGTGCTCGCTGAAGAAGACTGTGGGGATATTGATGATTTGTTTTCTGATGGAGAGGGCGAAGTAATATTATCGAGTGATCATGATACAAACTCTGAAATTGAAAATGATGAAGAGCTGTATTCCTTTGATAATAAAGCTGGTGTTTTCATTGGTAGGGACGAAGAAAAAAACGGATAAAAACTGAGGTGCATAGAAAAGCATCCCGTGTACCAGCAAACAATATTGTCAAGATCTTTCCAGGTCCTAAAATGGTAGCACGAGGTATTGTATAGGAAATTGAATAATTCCATAAAATAATCAATATTGATATGACTGATTGAAATTGTGCGTTTTACAAATTTATTCATTGAAAGAAAGATGCTAGAAGAAAATTATGAAGACACAAAGAAACCTCACATTAGATTATAATATGACAAAAGGTGGAGTTGATACTGTTGACCAAATGTGTAATAAATATTCAGTAACACGAATGACAAGAAGATGGACCATGGCTTTATGGTACGCCTTGCTGAACGTGGCTGGCATCAATGCACAAGTGCTGTTTCAAGCAAATGATAAGAATGACAAGCGTCCTCGTCGAGTTTTTCTGAAAAAGCTCACTTTCCAACTAATGAAGCCACATCTTATAGAAAGATCTGGCATACCAAGTTTGTCAGCTATAGTTCTCTGTGAAAAATGCAGTATGTGTTCACCCGAAGTAGAAGATGATTAATTTTCTATGCCTAGTTATACTAATGTAATATAGCCAATTAGTGTGTATTAACATGTATGGAACTGATGTTAGGCATATGATAAGATGTTACTTACAATAAATCTAATTATGTAATGTTAATTAGCACAATAAACAATAAAGGAATAGCAACAAATGGAATGTAGTGTACCGTGTACAGAATACACCGCGCGTCTGCTCCTGTATCATAAATGAGCGCGCCTGCTCTAGGGTTAACAGTCATTACCAGTTTCTAATAAAATAGATAATTTATCCCCGAAAATGGCATTCACGGAAAAAGCTAAGCAGAATTTGAGGAAAATAACCTGACATATATTTGCAAATAAGGAACAAGCAGGTATAGAGCCCATAAAGACCACTACAATTTTGATTGCGAAATGTCCCATAAAAGATGAACCAAAGTTTACCTCTCTACACCCAAGTATGTATCAGATATACCTATTTAATGAACTGGCGCAGGTTCACAGTGGAAATGACATAGGCAGTAACACGTTTCAAATATATTTAAAGTATAAGCAATAAGTCTGCAATGATAAAATGTGTACCAAATTAAAGAGGCAACCCAATTAATACCACCACTAAGAATAGCAATTTTCGCAATTTAACCCTTTCATGCCTGAATTATTTTGCTACTTATGCCGTTCTTCCTCTAATTCGAAACCGGTTTAGATTAGGCGGTCTGGGACACCTTCAGCCTGCTGGCTTGAATAGCCATGATTGTTAAGGCAACACTTAGTGCACTGGCCATGCACTCAAAGCCTGAGGTCGAGTCTCGGCAACCGCAGTCAAATGTGCCTGTGGTAAAGGACGGGGAGGGTCCACTTAAAATAATCGATGTGATGGCACGCATGGATGATGACGGGGCATCATTTGACTGCAGTTGCATGGATTTTGCTTCTTTTCTTACATATAAAAGAAACACTACAATATAAATTGTAAAAAAAATATTTTTTTACAATTCAAAACGTCTCAAATATGTATTTTTAATTGGTGACAGACGGTATAACAAGAATATAGCAGAAAAAAGGTTAAAACTAGTACAAATAGGAAAAAAAGCCTATGTATCTTATAATACACACCAGGCATGAAAGGGTTAATCAAAATCCGAAATGTTTTCTGATATTTCTGTGAAACATAATCATCTAATTAGACGACATAGATAAATAGTATGCAAGGCTGTGTAACCTGAATGCTCGTAAACTGCTCAGAGGTAAACAACGGAACCGTAAGTAAAGTGACGCTAATGTTTACATGAATAGAGTGGAGAGACTTTATTTAATTGGTAAATGATGTGACTTTACGGTAAGGTATATTCCTGCATGCAGCATACACCTTGTTTTAATGGCTCATGTAATAGATTAAAGCCTCTCCACGGATTCTGAGTGCGCTTTTTCAGATACCGCAGCAGGAACAAGGCTAATGAGTAAAATCCAAGAATCTTGGTTTGCAAAGCAACAGTCGCGTTAGTTAATGTGATTAACGTACAGAACGAGTCGCGATTTCAAACATGAGATCCAGTTTACTCTTCAACTGGTGGAGTATAATGTCAAAAAGACGACAAAATTCATTCCGGTTACTTGTTTATATCTTTATTGTCCTCAAAAATTGTACTACAATTTGTTCCCGTAGTTAAAACAGTCTACAGTCTTTCCTGCTATCAAACTCACCATTGTTCCTCTCATAACCTTGTTCTGTTATTGGAGCCCTTCCTTACTTTCTGTCTCTTATCCACTTACCAACGGCGTATCTTCAGGGACTGTCGACGGGCCCTTAAACCCAACTCACTCACTCTTCAGGGACGACAAACACACGCACAGCAGTCTCTATCACGCTGACATACTGACAGACTTATTCCCGTAGCTCTACTCCCAAACTCACTCAATCTCTCAGTGACTGACTCTGCTGCTGTCTGTCCTTTTATACTGTAGATGACGTCACACGACCTTTCGAGAAGCTCTTCATACACACCAACCGACATAACTGAGCAGAACCCTCGGGAAAGTTCTAGATTCCTTTTGTTTCTTCCGAGTCATTGTCTACGGTCACGTGCACACACAGTTGCATGAGACAGCCCGACCTTTAACGTCTCTACCCGCTCGCCGGTCTGGCATGTGGTGTGAAGTAGCTTGGCCCCGTCCGTCCATTGTTGTACGCCGGCCCCAACGTTACAACAAGTTACAGAATTCCTTGAGCCGATAATTCGACCATAACTTTTTCCTGATTCTTAAGGCAAATGCTGGGGTATGTTTTCTGCCACCAATCGCCTTTCCCACATTTCCTATCGCCTCTCCTTTGGTGTTTTGGGTGGACTTAGGGGCTGTACAGTCTTGGTCGGTAGAGGACAGGTGGTGCAGATGCTTGCGTTATCGAAGCTGCCGCAGGTTGTGGGAAGGATTCTCCCAGGTTTCGTTAGAGGGAAGCCTTATTTGACCACCGGTGTGACGGGCATTCAAGTGTGTAATCGTTAGACCTCTGCGCGTCTGTGTTGCTCAGCCTGCCTGCGGCTCGATTGTTGTTAGTCACGTGTTTGCTCGTGAGTGGTGTGGGCAAGCTTGACCTCGCGCGTATTTGTTACGCACCGCGCCAGTGGGGTGAGGTAGCCCTGCTCCGACCGTCCTGGGCGATGATGACCTAGAAGTTGAGCGCCCTTAAACCAAATCAAATCAAATCCGACCGTCCTTTGTTGTGTTGCTGCCGTGGGCCAGAGTCACAATATCTATAGCTTAAAGAGTAGTGTAGCTATTTCTAGAAATGTTTAGGGCGATTAATATAACGTAGTTAGAAAAATAAACTTCCGAAAGAAAAGTTTTATACCCTTAAATAAACGATAGAGGCTAGAGAAAGTCATGTGAATATAAACCACTATATATATTTTTTACTTTCTCTACTACTAAGTAGAGGAAGTGTTGTATTCCACCCAAAAATTCGATTCGAGATTTCACCGGAAATATATGTTTAGAGACCCCCTGAGAAAATAATTAGAAAAATGCGTATGTCTCTGTCTATCTGTCCATCTGTCTGTCTGTCTGTCTGTCTGTCTGTCTGTCTGTCTGTCTGTGTGTCTATGTGTGTCTGTCTCTGTCAGACTGTGGACAGCGTAACTCAAAAACGAAAAGTCAGTTAAAAACCAAAGTTAGTGTCTATGTTTAATACCGTTTGAGGATGTGATACGAAGATTTTGAAGAAAATAGCACCACCCTAAACTACCCTTTACGTGGAACATTTTTCAAAAATTTTAATTTTTTTTAAAATGGCTCTAAAAATTCTGATTAAATGACCATATGTTTGAGATATTTTTATGACAAATGAAATGTATATCTTGAATTTTCTGGCCATAGCCTATGTAGCCCTGTTTACTCTGGATGACTTTTGAATAACTCGTAAACCGTAAGAGAGACCAACTCTTAATATACAAAAATTTAGATCTCGCTAAAATACACAATTTATGTCTAAATACATTTTTTGTAGAGTGAAGTGTTTCGGAGATTTGATTGCCATTTTTTTGTATGTTGAGCATGCAAAGAGAACGGGATCTCAAAGTTTTAGAATATTTGACTATCACTCAAAGCCTACTGTATTTCCATATTCCCCCTGCAACTATAAGGAAATAAACAATAAGATAATTTGAACAAATGTTTATCTCAACTAGCACGAAGAAGATTGAAGTACCTATAAGAGTTTGTAAGAGTGGTTAGTATAAGTGTAGAGAAAGTCATGTGAGGGCAACACATCAGATTTTTATAAATTCTGTTCAACTTATATCCTTTTTCTGATGTTTGTTTGTTTGTTTAATATATAAGCAGCCAATACATTCGTTTTTAGAACGCTAAAAGCAGTATGGTGTTTCCTTCAGGGTATTAGTATTGTTACTTTTGCATAACAACCATCGTTTTTGGAACACATTCTATCGCTGCATGCATGTACATTTGCTGCCAAACACTTCCAATTTGCATTTGGTGCAATCCGCAGGGCAACACAGCACGTATGTACGAAATGTGCAATTATTTTAAGTGGGAATCGATCTCAGCCTCCCAGGTGCACCATTACCAAACACGCAGTCTATGCTGGAAATGGTTCTTTCTTCTAATGCATTTCAGCGTTGGTTAATTAATTTAAAATTTCACCGAGAGTTGGAGTATATAACACGCCAGCAGAACATTTTGGATGGAATGTTGGCAAACAGAGAGTGAGAGAGAAATAATAGAGAAACAAAGGGGGAAAAAGAAGGTGTCGCCAGATGAGGGATTCCGCTAATTTACTTACCGTCACTACGGTCTCCCTTTTCAGTCAATTTCGAAAATAATGCAAATGAAGCTGTATGGCAAAATAGCATAACGTGTAAACAATACTCGTTATACTAAGTGAATTACTTTCGAATGAACGACACCTTGAATATTCAATACAGCGATGCGCGCTAAACCTGTTCGTTATTAAATATCACTGTCACTGTGACACAGCACATGTTTGAGATTAACCTAAATTTTAAAAAATACTCTCCGAAATGCTGGCATTTCCCTTTTATACTTTCTCTACTACGTATAGTAAGTAGGGGACGTGTTGTATTCCACTCAAAAACTGGATTTTGAAATTTCACCGGAAATATGTTTGAGTCGCCCCAAAACCAAAATAACCTTTTTTGAAAAAGCTCCGCGCGCGCGCACGTGTGTGTGTGTCTGTGAACAGCTTAATTAAAAAACGAAAAGTCGGTTAAAAACCAAAGTTGGTATTTAAGTTCAACATCTTTCAAGGATGCGACAAGAAGATTTTGAAGAAAATTCCTGCACCCTAAAATACCCTTTACACGGAAAAGTTTTCGAAAAGTTTGATTTTCTCAAAAAAAGGCTCTAACAGTTGTGGTTAAAATGCCATGTGTCTAAGATATTTTATGGCAAATGAAATGTATGTTTTGAATTTTATGGCTATAGCCTATGTTATCTTGTTTACTCTTGATGGCTTATGAGTTTTGCATAACTGGTAAACCGTAAGAGATAGACCAAATCTTACGGCACAAAAATGTAGGTCTCGTTAACAGTTATATCCCTATGCATTTTTTGTGGGTTGAACCATTGCGGGGATATTTCTTGTTATTGTGTGTATTTTGCAGTACTTATAGACCGTTCTTAAGTGACACGTGGTTATTTACCTGTTTATCTCTTGGCCTTGCAAAGAGAACGCAATTTCAGAATTTTCGTATAGCGACCAGCTTTAAAAGATTTGACTCGCTCAAAGCCTACTGTATTCCCATATTGCACTTGCACCCAGAGGGAAATTGGCTGTAAAATAATTTCTGTAAACGTTTACCTCGACTGACATGAGAAAATGTAAGAAAAAGAGTTTGAATAGTTAGTACAAGAGTAGGGAAAGTAATGTCGGTGCAACACATCACACTCCTGGTAATGCAGTCCATATAATTGGAGGTAAAGGACGCAGAGGTTGTGTGCCTGAACAGTGTTGTCAAAGGAGCTGGAGTCCTTGGGAATTTAACGAGTAGGATATAACTTCAGAGTAAAAACTATCGAAAGTGAAAGTTACGGTTTAGCTTCTCATCCTTAACATTTCCTGGGATTCTACCGTGACTATGCATATGACGAGAGATCCGATGGAACACCTCGTACCTCGAACCAACGCAGAATGAAGGAACCGCAGTCAGGCCGACTGACAGAGACGTACAAAGGTCCTTAACTATTCCAAGCTTGATGACTTGGTCACAAAAGCGGTCTACTCGGAGAAGGCTTCCCTGTGGCGGAACCGGGAAGAAGTAAACACACTTGAAGCGGCTCGGAGAAGGCCACGTCTGGCCGGAGCAATATTAACTTCTCAACCAGTAAGCATCTAATCTAATATCACTGTTGGATGAAGAGAAGTGGAAATAATAGTGTAAAAATAAGGCAATTTGAAGAATGCCACTTCTGACACCAGTGGTTCAGTTAGTTTCCAATCACTTTATTTTATCTCCAAAGTTTTATCACAAATACATAGTTCCCTTCTACTGACGTAACACGGTCTATCTTTCGTGATATTACAACTAGTAACTAGTTTATCCTCGTAGCCTTGACTCATTCCTTTCACTGTCTTTCTGCGACTTCTGTATCCCTCAACTCCGACGATACAATCACTCGACGGTCGTTACAACTTCTTTGCTTCGACGCAATGCACCTTTCAGGAAGACAGTACCACATACACAGCTGTCTGGCACTCACTGATACACTGACCGACTCACGTCTGTGACTCTCTTCTGCGATTGTCTCACCTACTTATACAGCGAGGGTGACGTAACACGGATCTTTCGCGTTCTTCTTCAAATAAGCTGGCCGCCGAACACTTCTAAAATCATCTGGAGAATACCCCTTTTGGTTCCGCCGCGTGAGTGAGTCGCGTGGGGAAGCTTGAACGTGAGTGCCTCTGAATATGCGCCGCGCCATTTGTTGTTAGTCACATATACACAAACAGTCGCGCTAGGCACCCTGACCTTGACCACTGACCTGGTATGTTATGTGAAGTACCTTAGCCCAGAGCGTTTTTTGTTGTGTGCCATGCCCGGCGTCACAATCGGTAATGACGAAAAGTAACTTCCTTGTAAAACAGAAAACACTACAGCATTCGCCTTGCCAACCAAGGAAAATCACGAAAAATACCCAATGTCAAAATGATGGATCCTAGGGCCTTACGTATGCCTATCTCGGTGTACTAGCTTCCCAGTGCGTTCTGTACTTTGGGTATGAGAAGCAAAAACCTCGTAGATATTTAACGAAAATTCTGCTTGTAAGATGTAACATGAATGCACTTCGTCACTCTGAGTATACTAAGTTATTATTAACATCCTGTTTAACGGGTGTTATACGTAAGAAAATCAGCAGAAACACTTAATATAAATAAGTTGAAATATACAGGGTGTTTAAAACAGTGTCCGATATTGCATCAGAAGTTGGAATTGGTCAAAATTAGAACAAATGTTCCCATAAACATGTCCGGAAACAAAAACTTCTTGAGATATGAGCCATTTTTGATAGATGTAGCATACACCAATGTGTTTAAATGGCCACATAGCCAGAATCCTAATGGATTGAGGTTCGGCGAACGGGAGGCCATTCTATTGGACCTCCTCGACCAATCCACCACACATTAAATGTTTGGTTTAAGTATTGTCGCACGATGCGTACAAAATGGGGTGGTGCCCCGTCATGCATAAACCACATGCTTCGCCTTTCCACAAGCACAACTCCTCCAAAAGCACAGGTAAATCATCGCGCAGGAATTGATGATACACAGCACGTGTTAATCTGATCGGTAAAATGTATGGTCCTAGGAGTCTGTCACCCACAATTCCTACACATTCATATTTAAACCAAACATTTAATGGACGATGGATTGTCGAGGGGGTCCAGTAGCATGGCCTCCGCGTTCGTCGGTCCTCAATGCATTGGATTTCTGGCTATGGAGACATTTAAAGACAATGGTGTATGCCAAATCTATAGAAAATGTGGATACGTTGCACAGTTTTGTAAAATTTCTCATATCTCATTTTTTTTCCGGACATATGCTTAAAAGAACATTTATTCTAGTTTTGACCTTCCAGTTGTAATATCGGACACTTTTTCTTAATCACTATCTTTCATTAAAGCTTATGTGGAAAATGATGCACTATATCGCTTTCTGAAATTGTGACCCTCCAATTGGACTACGGGGTTTTTACACTCTCTAGCACTTACAGAAGTGGTGAATCCATAACCTACGTTGTTTCACATTGTTACCGCCTTTTTGGTAAATGTTTAGCTAAAAAGCTGGCTAACCACAACTAACAAAAGTTGCTGAAAATGATTAATTGGGTCAAAAAATCTTAATGCAAAGATTGGTTGTGTTCATTTATGACACAAAGCTGTTCTAGAATTAAAATATGTACGTACTTTATAGAACTGCTGCTTTTGTTTCCCCATTTTATATAGCAACACCCGAGGACAAGGTTTGTGTTGTCAGAAGCATTTGTAACATAATAGAGACATGATGTTCGGGTTTAACTTGGGGATACAAGGATATGAATCCGGGGAATATAAATTAATACTAGAGCTTCCGAATGAACGATATACATGATGTATGTATTAACGAAAACGTTATCGTAATATACCGGGTGAGTCATCTCATCTTGGGGATTGGTAGCTAGGCAACCCGCATTTTTCAAACGCTGCGAACTACAGGAGCGGACACCGTATTCACCAGCACGCTGATTAGCGCTACAGTGATGCTTTTAACATGCTCTAGTAGCCAAATGGTTGACATACTAAAAGGTCATGATGAAGGTCGGAAGTTCAAATCGCACCTGCGAATAAATGCGTTTTTACTCATTTTTTGTTTATATTTCGACAAGGTTCTAGCATATCATGTGTTCTTTCCGGATGCACTAGATGGTGAATTTGCTTATAAATACCAAATTTTAGAGTTTGTGCACACGGTGGCACAATGTTTTCGAATAGAAAAGTTCAAACACCTATTGCAACCATATGGAAGAAACGGGTCAATTGTAAAGGTTTATCTATGTCATAATAAATGCACTACTTTGGGAATCGGAAAGGTTCATAACGATCATAATATGCGCTTGATAACCTTATGCAGTTTGTATGTACGTACAGCATTTTCTAAACTCTCTGAACAATGTGTTGGCTCTCTCATACAATGAAACAATAGCTTTAAATAGCAAAATATTATGTAATGATGCCTTATGTTTGTAAGTTATAATTACAATGTTATTATGCATTTGTTTATGGTGCTCATTAAAGCAATGTGTGTTTTCATTAAATTCACATAATTAAACTAATTACGTGAAACGACACTTCCTTCAGTTCTTGTTAAATTTACCAAACATAAAAAGTGGCTTCAAGTGGTAATATTTGAATCTGGGACCTTCACCACTGAAGACCAACGCACACACTTGCACTATGAGAGCAAGCAATTGATACGACGGGGTACAGTGGACAGTGTTTACAGCATAACCTGTAAAACACCGCGATTACATAACTTCTCAACCTGCAGGCTGAGAAGAGTCACCCGGTATACAGAGGGTTTTTCGGCAATATTACTTGTACAAACGATTACATGACCGCAGTTTTAGTATATCCTGTTCATTGAATAGCGTTTGTGTTGGAAATAGGATAATAGAGATTGGATTTTGTATCTTTGTAGGTGTGTGCTTTTTTAACCGTTCTGGGAGGGCTTGGGGCGCTGACCACTCCCACCCTCCGGTTCTGCACCCCACTCATGACACCTATAGTGGACAGAGGTTGCGGACGCAGCGGCTGGGCGGTAAACCTTGACCCTGGAACGGCTCTTATGCTAGGGAGTATAATACTGTGATGATTGTATATTCTGGAAATGTATTGACAGTTCGAGATATTCAGATTTATTTTCAGCGGCTTCTTTCTATGCGGAAATAATACAATTTGCAAATAAACAGTACATAAATGATCACGAAGTTCTTTACTTCGGTTACCTAAGATTCCTATTTACATAAAAAGAGAAACACCGCGAAAATCCCAGTTTGTTTACTGAGAATTGAACTCGATCTCACTGTTTCGGAGGTACGCACGTCTTTCTAAGTCATCACGTTCAACTGTGAGAAGAAACGAAGTATAATGGAAAGTTATACACCCACTTTTCTGCTTCATGTACCTAAGTTAATGCACTTTCTTAGGATTCGTCCTTTTTAATTTTGAAGTTTCGTCCCTTGTTGGCTGCCTAGCACAGCGAGTGAAATGAATTAATGATGGCGCTGCGAGACTGGAATCCCTTGTTGCCTAAGGTTATCTGAAATTCATCTGTTCCAGGTGAGAGAAAACTGGAAAAACACACAACTTGCGCCGAGCAAGAACGATAATGCAACGCTCCAAACGCACGTTTGAATCGCATTTCTTTAAGTGGATGTTGATGAATCTTGAAGCATTCTTTTATCCTGAATATCTGGTTTACCAAAGAAATCGTAGGACGTAATTAGTGCAGCAGTAGAACTATTCAATTAACATCTATGCAATCATTAATTGCATATTTTATTAACTTAAGTGGGTTGAGAGCTCCATGAGTCAAAATAAGGGACATAACTTTAAGGGTCATTCCTATTATGAAAATTATCAAAATCATTTATTTATTAGGCTGTTTTCGTTAAAGAAATGTCGTACCCGCGCATGTATATTTCAAATCTCACTTATTATTAGTAAAGGAGACAGCTGGAATTATTAAAGCTCAATCCAAGGTATTTTAATTTGCAGGTGAGGTTACCTTCTACATTGAGAATTTTGAAATAATTAGTTATGAACTTAAAATATTCCTTGTTTTGAATTACTTTTCAATGCAGTGTTTCTATTTGTTAGGTGGAGTACACGATTAGCTCACGTAAATTAAATGGTGATTGGTGTGCTTGAACGTTGATGAGCATTTGCTAACTCTTGCGTGAAACACCTGTTTCGTATTTATATTAAAGAAGCAACCTATCTAAGCCTGACATCATTTTTATTTAATTTTGACTCTCAGTTGAGCGCTTGGTCCTTTGTGACGCTGTTTACGGTGTATCTGTAAGATATACAGGATGCTTTTAGGAGTTTGAACTATAATTGCTTGTTAATTTTGCTTCATTTGTTTATTTCTACGGCCGTAGTTATATTTTATTAACGTGTGTGATATAAAAACAGTTATAAATTAGAATTACCGACCTGAGATTGTACTGAACTAATAAGAATATAACTATTCTAGCTTTGATTCCATGGTCAGACTCTATTATCAATCTTCGTTTTCACTTGTATCATCATAGTCATAATCATCATTACCATCATCTTCATTATTCTGGGTATCTTATTCGTAATCTACATGCATTTGAACGTTTTCAACTTATTTCCGTTGTTTTCGCTTAAAACTATGTATTTGATTTTATTGACTCCACGTAATTGGAATTATACTGCTCCACAAAGTTTTTCAACAGGCAGTTCTCAATTGCTTTCGTGCAAAACACGTCTAGGTAATATATTGTGACTTTTGTTGTGGGTGTGAAGTAAAGAAGACAGATGTAGTCGAGATAAAGAAACACTTTTATTTCCGTAAACAGTAACTTTGTACACTCGTTGCAACAACAAGAAAGTCTTTTCCGATTCTCCAACAGCACGGCTCCGAATTCGTAACACAAAAGACTGTCCCTTCTTCCTCGGCACGACTCCCAACGCTTCACATACGTCTGTCCGTCTCCGTCGGCACGACTACTCAACCTTCACATACTGACTGACTCACTCTTCTCACACTTTACCGCTATTTATATCTCCCAGGCACTGTTCTGGAAAGTTCATTTATTGCGCTGGAGTACAAAGTAGAAGATTCCAGTAGCCTCTATCCTTTTCTCTCTTTCGGCAAGCGCCCCAACAATGCGGCCATTCTCTGTCTCTTTCCTTCTGCTCCTTTGCGGTAGTGCCGACACCGATGGGTGACACTGCTGCTGTCGGCAATTAGATGCGGCGGGCGCGGTGACAATATATATATATATGCATTTCTACCCATTTTCTAAGTTACGATCTCAAGTAGTAAAGGAATGTAACCTTAGTTACACTCATTATCAAATACAATACAACCTAATTAAGCTAACACAATATCCTGTTTATTACATAGAAATGATGTGTTATGTGTAGAGGGTGGTTAAGTGTGCAAAACTCGCAAGTTTAGTGCACATGGATTCTACCGTTGATCTCTCACAGGTACACGGCTGCAAGAGTCTGCACACACACGACGGCTGCGCGGTACCGGTTACGTCATTCACCCTCCGTGTCCAGCTAATCTGTATCACGTGTGACTGCACACGGCTCCACGCTATAGTTACGTGATTTGGCGTGATGTGCTGACTATGCCTCGATTGCGAAGTCATTTATAGAGTGATGAAACTGAAACTTTGGCGAACCAAAGCTAAACGTAGGATCTCAGAGGTGCGGAAGTCCATAGCTTTAATAATGGAAGGATATTAAAGAAAAAAACTAGCCATGTATGTGACAGATACAGGGTTCTTCATTTAAAACCTAGCGGGCGCACGGCATTTCGCAATATATCGGGAGAACACATTCTGGCTCACACGATTAAGTGTTTTGGTTTAGTTCTTCCATTGTATGAGGATTTGTCTCGTAAATTTTGTCTTTCAGGTTACCCCACAAGTAAAAGTCACACACCACTAGTCAGGCTATTTTCAAACACATCCCTAATTTTATTCATGGGTTGGTCTGATGCATGGGCAGCAGCAGAATCTTGTTGATACCACTCGTATGATTTCTCTTCTTCTGTCAGTTCATGACAAAATGGGGTCAAAGTGTCATTTCGGTTCCTCTCTGCATTTACAGTTTGTTCGTAGAATATTGAACTGATTATGGGTCGAACAGCGTACCAAACTCCAACTCTCCGATATTAGCGAGGGGTTTCTTGAACGCGATGTGGATTTTCAGAGACCCAATACCGACTGTTATGAGTGTTGAAGTGGAACTACGCCTCGTCAGAAAAGAACAGAAGTTATGGATAAATTAAACCGTCATTCGCTGATGAAAGAAACCATTCACAATAGTGCATTCGTGATATTGGGTCACCTTGTTTTAAAACATGGACATTTGTACACTATATGGTTTTAATTTAGACAAATTCCCATACATTGGAGGAACTAAACAAAATATTAGAAATTAAATGTCAAACATTACAGTGGCTCAACTTAATCGTGGGAATCAGAACGTCTTCTCCCAATATAGTGCTTGTTTAGCCAAGGGTGGATGAAATTTCCAGCACCTTCTATGAGGCAGGAGTGTTATATATGCTTTACGTGTGAAGTTTATGTAGGAGCAAAGCCGGCTGTGGCAACCCAATCGCGCAGGCGAAACGACGTGCGCGTTAGGTTTAAAATGAATAACTGTATATACCCGCCTAACATAGTTTTAGGTATACCGGTACCATAGCCGTAAATACAGCACATCCGTGAAGTTTAAAGACTTAATAAGGGCCTATTTTGTTTTGGTGCAAGCGGATTTACAGTTGCTAATGTCTGCAAATATTCACATTGTAATTATTGTGTATTAATTTTAGTTCCAAAATTGATTGCTATTTATAGAAGCGGTAAAGTTGTTTACATTAACTTCATCACTCCACACATTGACATGCAATACTGTGGATAGGTAGTGTCCGTTGAATGCATCTGTAAATTACATTCTGTATTCATGGAAACCATTCTAGATCATGCATCTGAAACATTAGCAAATGAACTTGAGCATATTGTCCAAACTTTGTAGGCTTTAAAACATATTAAGACAAAGGTCTATAAACAAAACGAACATGATTATTTCCAGAAAACCTAAGTGCACTTGAATAAAAGAGTAAAAGGCTTAAACTAAACTGGTACAAAATGCCGTTTTTTTTTATATTTTTAGCCCAGTGCAGTAGCTACATCTAGCTATTTAGAATAACAGTAATTAGGCATAACTTACAATAAAGCAGTACACTTGATGCTCTTTTGCATAATATTTATTGTACCGGAAAAGAAAGGATAAGCTCCTTTTACAGCAGGTTGCAAACCGTTAGCACGAGGGAAAAAAAAAAAAAAAAAAAAAAAAAAAAAACCACCAGTAGAGTGCAATCTCCAGTTCACTTGTGATAACAAGGTCAAGCTAAAAGCCGAGGTCAAATAGAGTACCTCCAGTGTTATTCGCGCTATGTTTAATCACTGCTAATTGCCTTTAATTTCAGTTGTAAAATCGTACGAATCACTGGTTTTATGTCGGAGGTAATGAAAAAGGGAGTTTAGAAGTGGATAAACTCTCGTCTAGGAGTGCTGTGAAATCTGTTGTGATATTATGGTTACAGAACAAACGGGTTCAGAGTCAGTTATATGCGTAAAGCATCTTTATAGGATGATTGAAACAAAAAACCTGAAGTGGTTCTTAAAGCAGACGCAGTTTTTGTTTTACTGGGTCATACTATCGTTTTTTTGTCCTATATATGTGTGATCTCAATCCCATAGAACTAGCCTGGCTCAAGGTAAAATTGACTTACCCTCAAGGGTGCAAGACATAGCGCTCGAGCGTATATCCTTGTGAACGAAACAGACTGACAGAGTCCTTGAAACATATACATAAGGCAGAAAATGATCTGTGGGAGAAGGACGGAGTAGTTGAAAACATCGTTCACTTTTTGAGTTGACAATAACATTTAAGTTCCACAATTTTGATAGACTTGTTTACTTTAATCTAGCGTGAATACTCATTCCAAGGTTGGAACTATTATCGTAAACGCGACTAAAACACTATTCCCACTTTAGGTATCGCTGTGTACTAGGAATTGTTTACTGACGCTGCATTCTTGCCAGGGACCATGTGCTGGTTAACAAACTGTACCTATGCAATGTATTCACTGACCACCTTACTGCTCACTTCTAGTTAGCCAGCATCTGCGCATCGCGGTATTAGAGCGCAGTGGGTGACGTCACATACCTATGCCAATGCTGCCAGTTGCCCAGCATCTGTGCATCGCTGTGTTGGGGCATGCCAAATAAAAGCCGTAGCTTTTTCTCTACCTCTAGCAGAAATCTTGTCGCAGATTCCCGCAAACTTGCTGCTGATTTTCTGTGGTTAGAAACAAAATAATTTCACCGGAAATCTACAGCCTTAACTGTTCCATTAAAATTAGACATTGCTCTGTGGTAATTGTTCGCCGGCAAACTGACGTATTTCTTTCACTGATAGACAGGTCTCGTGAGACTAACTGTATCCTCTTTGTTTGGAACGTTTAAAGCCTTCTGTCACAGCCCTCACGACGCCTGGGGGAGAGATCTTCCAATGGGGGCAGGGAATGCAAACGTCATAACGTGAATAGCGGAGTTTCCTGTGCTGCCGACAGCAATTAGCGGCGAAACAGTGTAAAGGTCCCGACATGCATTCCTCCCCCTCGCTGTGTGGTTAAATATTCAACGTATTGAACAAACCCGAGAAGAAGCTTTCGTCGTGAGTGTTTCCTCATTGTTGTAGAAAACTATTTCCACGCGACGCTCTCATCCCTGCACTTGTTCTTTCTGAGGGAGTGCTAGGGTAATTTAAGTCCCCGCTCCAATTGCAAATTTTAAACACTCTCAAGTGCCCTTGCTTAAACTCAAAACCCTTGACATGAAGCATTTATGATGGATATTACAGCAAGCAGATGTCGCAGCTAGTGCTGTATGGGATGCCCCCAGACGGATTTGAAAAGCATCTCAATAAAATGTGATACCATATCATCACGCATTTCGTCTTTGGCTCATTAGGGGAACTGTATTCAACATGTTTCAGACTCTACAATACAGTTGGTTTTAACTGACGCCTACTATTTTGTATTATGTCACAGTACAAAAACGCATTGGCTCTTACCGTGAAATATACCACGCAAGATGGAACCTACGTAAGATATGAGACTCGTATTTAGAAGATCTCTGGTTCGGTTCCTAGGGCCGGCCATTCTGACCATTCTTTTGGTGGTTTTTCCTGGTTGACAGGGCGAATGCAATAGTAATTTCTCTTCTAGCTCAAATTTTCCTTAATTTACTATAATTGCGCATCACTTTTTATGTCTCGGGTAGGCTTAGGGGCTGTGCTGTGTTGGTGGAACGGCAACTGCTTGCTCGTTAGGAAGGTCTTCTCGGCCCTTCCAGCCTTTTCCAAACCAGCTTGGGTGTATCGCATGTTTTCCTTTTTTTGTGGTGTTTAACGCTCACTTTTACCACATACGGCACCGCAGGCGGCGACACTAATGATACATGGAATGAAGATGGAGCACCGGTGGAATGAGATGGCGAGGGAAATCGGGTAATCCGGAAACCCCCTCCCGCCCCTGCGCCGGCTTGTCCGTCAAAAATCCCACACGGACTCGAATCCCTGGAATCGAATTCCAGCCGTTTTGGTGAGAGGCAAATGGGCTAACCTCTTGGTCACGGCGCATCGTGTATCAAGTTGTCTCCGTTTCTGCCAGAGAGAAGTCTTCTCTGAGCAAACCGTCCGTGTGGCTGGGTCATCAAACTTGGACTCCTGCGACTCTTTATTGGCCTGAAACGCATATCCTCCTGCGATTCCTTCACCTCATTCGTTCCTCGTGGAAGTGATAAGCACAAAATATGCAGTTTGCTTCGAGGTGAGAGGTGTAACTTCCGTTCCCGGTCATACTCGAGCTCATATACTGAAATATGGCATTACCTTGAGCTTCATTACTTCAGATATGCGCCACGCAAATTATTTCCTTGAAATGTGGCATGTAGTTTGAGCTAAGCTGCATGAGATAAGTGGCATGTAAATTATTTGCTTCAAATCGTTGGTTATGATGGGGAAGAACTATCTCTGAATTTTCAGTTCATATATGGGATGTTGCAACAAAACCCGTTCAACATGATGCAAGAGCAAAAGGAAAACACGTGAATAGTTTGATGGAATGGGCCACATCACTTTTTGGGAAGCGGGATACACAGTGCTTCTGTGGTTAATGTTGTGGTCATACTGTTTGTTCATTATTTGTCTGAATGTCACTGAGGAGTTCTATGAAATCAAGTGCTTTACGCCACCTACACACTATATATACGGTTTGATTGCCTTTGTGAAAATAATACTCCCTCGTCCCTAAAAAGATGCATAAAATGTCCCTATTCGTTTACGTCTGAGCATCTAATAGCTTATTTTAAACTGGTCTTAAGAGCCACAGAATGTGTTAAAGATTTCTTTTCGCCTTATATTTTCTCAGATGCACAAGATTAAAACTGTTTCACTGACAACTTCTACTAAAACAGCTGCTTACCAATCTCTTTTGAGTTTAGCTCGTTCGTGTACTTTAGCATTTAGCATTCAGAGCTGCCAATCTAATCCACTTGTGTTGTATGTCTTTTATGGTACCCACATGCAGCAGTTGTATCAAAGGGGACCGGGTAGTGCTCAAAAAGTCAATTTTTTTGTTTTTCATCTTTAAAAAAAGTAGAAACCTTCCTCTTCAAAATTATATATATTGTAAGGGTAATGGCGCATATAAGGCTTTAAATTACCCCATTTAAATATGGCGGAGTGCTGGGCCATGCTGGGTAAAGAGGACTTCAGAGATGACACATTTCTTCTTTAAATGTAGTTTTCTGTAACTTGACATTTTTCAAACTCAGGTGCATTTATTACAGTACTTCCAGAAGCATGTGATCTACAAACGTAACCCATTGTTAGTGGGAAAATCCAAAACAGAAAATTAAAAAAAAATATTTGTCCAAAAAGAACTTTTTTTTTAGAAAAGTTAAATATTTTTTCTTTTGAATATAATCAGAAAATTAAATTAAATTATTTTGTTGTTTAACGACGCTGTCAATTGCCAGGATCACATCAGCGTCGCCGGTGTGCCGGAATTTCGTCCCGCAGGAGTTCTTTTACATCCCAGTAAATCTACTGACATGGAGCTGTCGTTTTTAAGCACACTTAAAAACTATCGGCCTGGGCCGGGTTTGAACCCGCGACCTTGGGATCAGTAGACCAGCGTCTAACCAACTGAGCCACCCGACCGACAAATGTAGCCAGAGATATTTAAGTAAATTTGGCTTATCAATTATGAATACATATTGCCTAGTGCACTACAAAAGTTTCAACACATATGCTTGAATGTTGTAGAAGGAATTTGTACCGTTAGTACTATATATCATATTCTTTCAAATCAGTTTTTACCTTATTACATGCCCATTTTAAATAACAGTTTTGATGTTCTCTATATCAATGTAATCACAATGAATCACTAAACATTCATTCCAAATTAAATTTTGATCTGAGCAGTAGAAATTTGGATATACGCAACTAAAGTTATGTTTTGAAATACTGAAATCGTGTACGAATCACTACTCGGTCCCCTTAAAATTGTACTATATGTATTACTACAGAAATGAAGCATCATATTTGTTAGATTCACAGTGCGAATATTTAGATATTAACAAATTCAAGGGCCTCTTCAGCTTCAAACTTGAGCGTTTTTCCTGTCAATATTTTCTACATGATTGTTGACAACTTGCTACAACCATCACTAAAATGTAATCGGTAGTCCTAATGACAACATAACAGTTCTCCTAACTGTCAACATACAACGCATTTCAGAGAACATTTGCAGTCAGCTGTTAAAACGTTTTGAGGTAAGTAATATTCCTTCTTATTAAAACTTGTCAAAAAGAAGGCAAAAACCCATACACAATAAACATCTGATAGTAGATACCTACAAGATGCTCTGAAATTCCCCTTACAAAGTTTTAGGACTTGTAGAGGGGACTAAGTAGATAATATTTTGGTTTGAAAGCTACCCAACTGACCCTTCCGTACTAAAACCATTTGAAGAAATGTTTTAACCCGAGCACTTTTATAAATAGTGTATTACGCGTGACTCTGTGCATCACCTGTTTTACAATTCAACTCATTAATATCCAACAAAATAAAAAGGAAATTAAATCATTTTTTACAAACACTGTTCTCTACTGTTAGATCTGAGCTTCTTTTGTCCTTTTCAACTGATGGTTAGTATTCTGACTCACTACAAGTAAGGTTCGACGTGGCGACCACCAACTTCTGTGCACACGTACCTACAAACGTTATGATAAACTCGCTCTATCATACCTGGTGTCTCTGCAATCTGTTCTGCAGCTGCCACAACTCGTGCCACCAGATCTTCTTCTGTTTCCCAGGAGCCTTCTAAACATTATGCTTCATTCAACCCTAGAGGAAAAAGCCCAACAGAGTCAAATCCAATGATCGTGGAGGCCATACTATTGTACCACCTTAGCCTATCCATCTTTGTCAGAATTGGTGGCCCAGGTATTCCGGAATACAAGATTGCTCTAACACTCAAAGACACGTAAATGAGGCTCAAATAAGGTCAGAGAGGTAGGATAGATGTCAATTGACATTAGCTGATCCGACGTAAGCACCCCCAACAATAACTTCCCTGTTTAATACTTTACTAAGCAAACTTGTTTACAAACGGCTGTAGCACAGGAAGAGTACGTTTTCGAACATGGATTCCAAGTTAAAATACTATCTGTTCACTCACTGAGTGTAATAGGTAGTAAAATAGGTTCAGTTTTGTCTCGTATTTCAAAGTTTGTAGTGAATCTCGGCATAATGCACTTAGCAATCTGGTATTGCAATATAGTGTTAAACTAAGGTATTCAGGTGAATTATTGTAAACCTCGGATTCGGCATTTGCTGAATGTAGACATTTACTTGTCTTTAACACTGTTTAGCGCCTATACTTACTACATACGGCACCACAGGTGGCTGCATTGGCGACACATAAGATGAAATATCTTCTTATGTTTGAGACACGTTTCCGGCATGTGCCAATTAGAATGGCTGAGGAAAACTTGGCAACATTTTCAGCCACGGAAATGTAACTCATGCTTGCCATAGCTGAGATTTACAAAGCAGGTATTTTAATTTACACAGTGTGCACATTAAGGCTCATTAAAATAATGCAATTAGGTAGTAAGCCTAGCAGGTGAAACATCAAAGGACTAATTTATGTAATAAGCTGTGGTTTAGAAAATATGTGGTGTAGGTTCACCGTCTCTTTCTATACCTCTCTTGCGTTTATTTTAATTCCACGTCATTATCACTTCTGGCCACAAGAATACATTTTATTTTTGAATGCAATTTTTTTTTGCAAATTTTCTCACCAGTGTTTGACACTCATTTCTTACAAATGGTACAGGAGCAAGGGCAAACTTTTAAGTGAGATTTGAGTTTCAAAACGCTATAGGAATTACCGAAAATGAAACTTAAATAGGCCAGAATGAAAGAACATTTTAGAAACATCAAATATAAACAGAGAAATCAGCTGTGGCAGATCATTTTTGGTCATTTAATCATGAAATAAATCCAGGGGTTAAATTATTAAAGCAATTAAATGTACCTATTGATTTGATGTTTTGGGAAAAAAATATTAATTTTGAAAAGTAGGGACCACGTTATGAATTTTGAAATACCGTTTATTGATTCTGTTACTAAATTTCTTTTGAGATCAGTGGTGTGTGGTGACGTCATCGCATGTAACGGTTCGTTGCAAGGTTAGCCAAGATCAGTTTACCTTAAAAATGGCAGAAACAAGCTGCTGAAACGCGTTGGTTGTGTAAGGAGTACAACTCAACTGTTTTGAACTGAAGTTATTAGTCTCTACATAGTACCTTGTGATATTGCTGGATTCTATTGCTTCACTGTAAGAGCTTCAATTGTGAATAATAAAATATAAGTATTTTTCATATCAACGCTAACAATTTATTTGTATATTTTGTACATGCTTACCAAATGTTAAATAAGTTAATTGTTTTAAACTTAAAACTATTTGTGCACCACAAAGTGAGTGGAAGGAAAGAAATCTGGGACATTTACATATTTAACAGTTAATATTGAGATCAGCTAAATATTTCGAGGCTCGAAGGAGGTACCACATGTTTTCTTTAAAAGCATCTAACACAGGCATGTGTAGGTTTGTCTTGCTATAGCAGCCCACAAGCAGCCACTGCCACTTTGCTAGCGATGACCTTCACACTGGTAATAGAAGACCATGCCGCCATGAAATATAACTTAAGTTGGGCTTCACCAAAGCTAAGGTACGGTAGTGTTGGTAGCATTGGTAGGGAAAGAAATATAATACAATACACAATGACTTACGAAATTTAATGAGAAATTCAAACTTAATGACTTCCAAAAACTGTGATTATGAGTTTGGTTACTGCGATCAAAATTACATTACTTGTGATCACTATCAGTGTCTTCGATCTGTACTATAGTATACTTAGATCAGCTTCCAAATGCTTTGAAGACACTATTGTTCTGCAGGTGGTAGCGCTGCTACCTACCAAGCGGGGGAGCCGGGTTCGAATCCCGGTACTGGCAAGACTATTTTGTCCCACTGGGAGACCTTGTCTGGGGTGCACTCAGCCTTTTTAGGTCTCAGAGGGTTTAATTGAGGAGCTACTTGATTGAAAAATAGTGGGTCCTGGACGGGAAGACCGCATATCCGGCCGGAAGCGACCAGGGTGCTGAGCGTGTTCCACCTCAAATACTGCACCCCAATAATGACGCCTGTGGTGAGCAGAGGTGGAGGACGCAGCTGTCGGACGGCACGCCTTGGGCCGGTTGGACTGTTGTGCTACGGGGAGGATATTCCGTAGATTAAGCGGTCCTTTATGTACTCTCGCTCAGTTTGGAGAAGGTTGAGCACTTTCGGTTTGTAGAGGAATCTAGTAAAACATGATCAAGAAAACGTAAACAACGCGAGTGGTATGAGATAACGTCCGAATGGCCTGCAACATACCCAACCTGCAGTTAATGTGGGTAGGTAATTAGGTGACAAACTATACGAGGAAAACCACCCTAATCTACACTTATGATAATCAACGGTAGCATATGGTAGTTTTACAAATCTAAATATAATCCTTTAAGAGATTACTTTTCCTTCCGCTCCTCTACCACTACCTTAAATAACTATACTAAGTAATAAAAGCTTAACCATACAAAATAAATTATTTTTGCTGATTTTCCATCTTTCGTAATAAGAGGCATTTACATTTACCAGATATCATCATCATCATCATCGCCATCGCCATCGCCATCGCCATCGCCATCACCATCGCCATCACCATCGCCATCGCCATCGCCATCGCCATCGCCATCGCCGCCACCGCAACCACCACCATTATTACTATTACTATTATTATTACCATTATTATTGTTATTGCTATTGTTATTATTGTTATTGTTATTATTACTATTATTACTATTATTACTACTATTATTATTATTACTATTATTATCATTATCATCATCATCATCATCATCAGGATCATCACTATCACCATCGTCGTGGTTGTGGTCGTCGTCGTTGTCGTTGTTGTTACTGTTATATTGCATTTTGTATAGATTAAAATTTCCTCTTAGGACCGCAAGAGCTCTCTGCCACCATCGTCTATTGTATGAAAGAAAATACACCACTACTTTCAGTCAACAGATGAACCACCTTGTATTGACTGCATTCTGTTATGAATACGTTTTTGAATGTTTAATGTCATGCTTTGAGCTGAATGTATCCGTAGAACCTATTTATGGTCGTTGTCTGATAGCCTACTTTTGTTGCTGGATTTGCAGACAAGGTGTGAAAAAATAAACCACCGACAACGCTTGGTATGTTGTGCGGGACCACAAACTGGTCGGTTTTCAAATAGGAATCCTTGTCTGGAAATGCACTGTTTGGACGGTGTAGCGCATAGAAGTGTGAGATGAGTGCACGCTCATATTTTTTTAATGAACACAACATCGAGCTGTCTACATTACAAACGAACTAGCCATGGAACTACCTTGTTACTAGTCCACCTTTGCCAATGCATCGACCTGGATATCACGTTGAGGTGATTCCACACATTTACATCAAAGTATGCTGGAGCTCAAGTCGTTCTTTTCAGCAACTGTGTACCGGTACATGTCACAATGCTATTCAACGTTACTGCACTGGAAACTACACAAGTAACGCAGTAGGATGCGCACCAAGGATTAGCGCATGCGCATGAATGTTATTATGCTCAGGTCGTTCATCTCACTACACAGATGGCTAAAGGGTTACATACCTTCCGAATTAGTATGCCAAAACGAATGTTAACAAATTGCCTTAACCGGTCGTTCCCAAACTTCGTCGTTCTCCAGCGTCCAAACCGTATATTTCCGGACAGGGGTTCCTATTTGAAAACCAATGAGTTTGCTATCCCGCGCAACATACCAAGCGTTGTCTGTCTTTTTGGAACACCCGGTATTATCATTACTGAAATGAGCAGTAAGATCTATTATGTTAACGGAGAATACCTACAATCATAAAGCTGCACAATGGATTGTGACGTCACATACCTATGCTAACACAGTGTGCCCACTGCCCACCAAACTTCTCGCTGCCAGTTTCCTAACAGCTGCACATCCGTAGTCTATAGCATTTAGGTAGGTGTACAAAACTTTACCATCAATGGTGTTTATGCTTTCATGACCAGAGTTCTATCCCTTCACTTACAACGGAACCGCGCCAAGCTACCGCTACAAATCCTTGGGAAACTTTGTCAGGGCTTAGTGAATTGTGTCAAATGCCCACGCATTGCTTCTTACATGTCAGAATTTTACATTGCACTTTATTTGGTTTAACTAACGTGACTTGCTTCACGTTCCTAGCCCCTGAAACATATGCAACCATCCAAAGACATCGCTCAAAAAATTAAACAGCAAACGGAGGGGGAAAAGTTAACCAAATTGTATATGATTAGCTACATGTCATTAAAGTTTTCTAAACTGTCTCAGAAGTTCAAAAATTAGTTTTTATGCCCAAAAATACGCTGAACATATAGTTCCAATTAAGTAATATTACTTTTGCCCTCAGTAGTCCTTTAGGCTTCAAGGCTTGACAGTTAAATGACCATGGACAAGAACGTGATGGCGTGCATGTATTTATGAAGTCCTTTACTCGAAATTCAATTGTTTATTTGTCACGTTTTTCCGCATAAAATCGTTGGACACGATGTAGTTTGTAACCAATCTGTTCATATTTCCTGAGGAAGCTATGGAGGTAATTATATTTGAAAACTGACATATTGTTTTACTAAGCTTTGAAGTTGCTCAAGATATGACGTAGTCCTTCTGAACACTAAAGGTAAATTGTTTATACATAAATTTTGTTGTAGGAAACTATTATAAGAGTGAATAAATTGGTATATATCTTGGTGTGTTAGTCAATAAATAATATAAGAATTTTATTTTTAAAAGCAAAATATATCTTTTTTACAGAATTTAAGATATCTATATAAAATTCAACACACGTGTGTAATTTTGTCAGAATAATGTGGGACTTACTTCTGAAAACATTTAGACGACACTCAAAGATTCAGAAGTTTTACCTATGGGTGCCCCTAAGTAAATGGGCAGATTACTGTAATGAACCATTGTTGATAGCATAAACCTACAGACCGGTTGATGTGAGGCAGGAATGGAACTTTGGATGGATACAAACAAAGCAACATACACATTAACAACATGAATGGTGCCATTGGTAATATTACTCCAGAAGAGCAAAGGTGCATATGGCACCATTGTATACTGAAATCTTTTTGGAGTTTGTACGACTACATTCAGAATAAATGATTTGGGGATTTATATCTAACACATCCCTGGGATAAATTTATATACTTTTGACTAGTACAAAAATTCTTACCTTGCGTATATAACATGGACTTCTTCGGGAGCATAATAAATGCAAATAAGGCCCTGCATCTCTTAAGATAAATATCCTATAATGCAGATTTGATGCTTACTTTTCACAGCTGATACATTTCTCAAGCCTTCTTGGAAACAATTGATATTCCCGAAAGAAATATACGTCAAGGGGTGGCAGTTATCAAGTTCTTCTTCCTCCATCCACCCTTAAGGATCATCATTATCTGCACTACTTGCATGCACCCAGCCAATGTAATATACCGTCCCATGAATTCCAACTCAGTGCTTTTTTTAATAACGTCGCGTGTAGAAAAGGGAACTCGACTCGAGAGAGATTTAATATTAGCCTAATATAACGAGATGTACTGCACTAGGAGTAAGTCGGGTCAAAAATCTGAGGTCCTCCTTTCGGGGAGCCGTTGGGATTGGATTTGACTCGGCGTGCTAGTGATCCCGATACTTTTGATAGATTGGGTAAGTTAGGGCAGTAATATTCAAATGGGGTTATGAGATATCTAGGGTACCAGCCTGGAGACCTGGTACATTGTTGTTGACTCTGCCGAAGTTCTCCAGTAATCTTCCTCTTTGGGATTAAGAGAAATAAATGTCGTATCCACTTCTGTCCCAGCGCAAGCAAACGGCAGCCTTTCTAGGAAACGTATTTGCTTAAAGGAGAAAACCACGGAGGAAGAGCCATCCGTAAGGGCCCCCTGAAGTTTACCCAGTATGGCTCATGCTCAGAGCCCTTACTTGAGGGACACTCATAGCAGGCTCTTTCGTCATTCACTAAAGAATGCGTGCCAATTCATCCTCATTTTGGTAGCAAGGAAAACGTACTTTATTTTAGGGTGTCTTGAGTGACCAGTCACCACACAACCGCCATATAACCTTGGACAGACTTCGATTGGTCGATAAAGGTTTGTCTTTCTGGAACCAGGATTAACTCTGGACGCCAGAGAGGGCTGTAAATTATGCGGTTATCGCTTTATTCCCTGAATTCAGTCACTCAGATGTTCTGTGTTGTACCATGATGTTTATTTGTGAAATAAAATGTCAAGCAATCGTAAGTTTCTCACCAAAGAAATGAACGTATATCTCACAAAACTAACAGAAAATCAAGCGATCTTTCACAAAACAAAACATCAGAGGATGCCCAGTTCAGCACGAATTTAACACCAATGTAAGTAAATGTGTTTAGTGTCTATAAAGACAAATCACTAACAGCCCCTTTAGCAAGATCCCTCCGAAAGTGTATACATTTAAAATCTTTATCAGGGTCTTTTATGAGAGACATAAATTGAGCAAGCCATCATAAATTTTACTATGACATAAACGTTGATGGAAAGTACGATAACCTATAACTGCATGTAAAGAAAACGCTTTAATATACATTAAAAAGACGGGAACTTAAAATGAAAAATGTAACACAATCATAATATTTAGTTAAATTGCAAAAACATAGTACCCACTCGGATACAGTGTGAAACTAAATTTAAGTTGGTAGAACAAGAATACAACTTGCAAAATGGGTGTCAAGCATTTCTCAGTAAAATACTTCCATTGCTTACGCGCATATGTACGTAGTTTTTAAAGTTTACAGTTAGTTTGAGGCTACACTGTTAGAAGTGCGATTTTGATGAACCGGTTACTAAAATAATGATGACGGTAAGACAAGGGGACGATGGGGACAACTCGCACATCGGTCCAACTTCCCTAGGAGCAATACATGAAGGGAAGGAAACACAAGAGACTATAGATCGCAGGCAAGTTATCCGACAGAGACGCGCAGAGGTCCCTAACTATTCGAAGCTTGTTGACCGGGTCAAACCGGGGGCTGCTCAGAAAAAGCCTACCTCTGGCGGAACCGAGAAGAAATCGACCCATCAGAAGCGGTTTAGCGTAAGCCACCGTCTGGCAAAGCCAAGGAGAACGTTACAATAAGCCACCTAAAACATGAAGGGGAAAGTGAACTGTTACGAAACGAGGTCAAGGATATTTGTGGTAGAAGGGAAATCACCTTGGGATTCCCCTTACCACACAGGGAAACCACGAAAAACCCGTAGAGTGCCCGGCCCCAGGAAACGAACCTACGACTTTCTAATGCAGTCCTCGCACGTTATAGTGAGACCGTCTTCCTCGGAAAAATTAATGAGAGATAGAGATTTTATTAATGGAGGCTCTTTAACTGCTATAATTCTGGGCGTGAAATGGTGCTTAATTTTGCCCGGAGGTTTCTTTATAGGGCCTGAAGTTCTTTTACGTACCGTAAATCTACAAAACGGAACCACCGACTTTACTTTGCTTCCAAAGGAAGCCATGCTAAGAATTTTTATGCCCGAAAATATCCATCGTCCTCCAACGTGTTTTGAGCCCGCGACCTCGGGAACCAGAGGCTAGCATGTTATCCCTAGATCATTTGGCTCTTAGAAAGCGTTCATTAATTTGTTACTTGAAACTGACATTTCAGCTGTCTATAATAGCCCACTACTTTACTTCACGTAAATGCTAGGGTGTTACGACATCAGCACTCCGTTGTTCCAGTCACATTTCTCTGATTGCAGTAATGATGCAACAAACAGCAATATTAAATACACGCACTGACGCCGAGATTATTTGCTGATACTGTTCCCTGTTTGTCATCAGCTGTGCTTTCGTCGCACCTCGACCAGCGACAAAGGTAACGAGTTCGTCACTGCATTGCATTTCAAATACAGCCACACAATAAATATGCACGGTTATGTGTCTGTTCCGAAATACTTTACCATTGTTAGAAGTAGAAAATATAGAGATCTAGTGACATCCAAATTCTAAATTGGCCAATTACGCAGTGTCACTAACATTCACACTTGTAGGTATTGAAGCTAGAGTGTATGAGAATAATACGTAAAGTAAGGTCCGAATCACTCTAGCGCATTGCTTTTCACGCGAACATTGAAAAGTGCATGTGCATCGACTTCCGGATTGCCTTGCGCCATAAACAATTCATTTGCATTTGTAGTGTTGAGTGTGCTGTTTACAGTGTCGGTTCAAAACGTTTAAAGCAATCAACTGACCTGCCGAATGTGAAATACGGTATGTGATTTAATTTTTGAAAGCAAAGAACGTTTCAGAAGCGGACAATCATCGACAGATCACTGAATTGTATGGCCCCAATACGAGGAGTGATAGCAAAGTGCGTAAGTGGGGAAAGCTTTCAAGGACGGACGAGACAATATCCATAATGAACTGTGATCAGGACGACCACCAGTGATCACATTGGTCAATATGGATGGAAAAATCCATGAAGACCAGCAATTCAGTTTCCATTGGTTACCCAACGATTATCCATCAAATGCCAAGCTAATGACCAATTCTTTGGAGACACCAATTATGGTAGACGGGCAGTCGATAGAATACTGTAGAGAATACATTTATTTAGGTCAATCAGTCAGTCTAACTGAAAACAAGAACATAGAAATAAAAAGGAGAATTAGACTAGCCAGGAGTATGTTTTGGGGTATAAAATGTATTCTACTAGATAAACACAGTAATATCAACATAAGATTGGATATTCTGCAAGCCTGTGTCATCCCGGTTCTCTTATACGAAAGTCAAGCTTAGGCGTTCACCAAAACACAGATGCAAACGATACAAGTGAGCCAGAAAGAAATGGAAAGAAGACTACTGGGCGCTACCCTCAGGGACAGGATAACGAAGGAAGAGCTGAGTCTGAGGAGTAGAATAGAGGACGCTGTCACCAGTACTAGGAGGACCAAATGGAGTTGGGGAGACCACGTGGCCAGAATGCACAGTATGGTTGGACCTAAGGTGAGGGAAAAGGAACAGAGAACGCACACAGCAGAGATGGTCACAAGAATTTAATGCAGTGATGGGTGTGCAGTGGATGAGAATAGCGAAAGAGTAAATTGGAGAGAAATATGAGAGAGGATAAAAGCATAGCGATCGATAGTGCAGTGGAAAAGAGTGGAGCGGAAAATAGGGGGCGGGGGGGGGGCATAATATCGATATAAAGGGAAGATAGACACAATCACAATCATGTAACTAGCGAGTAGGGGCAGTAAGAAAGGTGCAAAAACAGAACTGTCCAGGGGAAATTTAACTCACAGAGACTAGCTCAGTCTAAGAGTACTATTGAGCTAACCCTACCATAATTGGTAGGAGGTCGTTGCCCCACAGTGATCTTACTAGCTTGTTTATTTACTTATTAATTAATTCTCACTCACTCATTCACTCACTCACTTACTTACCCAACGATTGATTATCCTCACAGAGATTTCTATGACGTCGGCATACAAAAACCTGCAGAATATTATGACACACATTTAAACAAATGTGGTAACTGTGTGGAAAAAATATCGAAAAAGTAAGGTAAAATAACCGCTTTGCAAATATCTATAATAGTTTAATGTGTGTCGAACATTGGACCTTACTTCACGAATTGCCCCCGTATTTTGAGATTTGAAACTGACATTAAAGTTGTCTAGAGTAACTGACTTAACCTTAGTCGACTAATTTTACTTCAACGTAAATGTTAGTGTTAAGACATTGGGAACATTCTACGTCACATTTCTTTGATTGCAGCACTGATGCAACAGCAAATATTAAATACGAGCACTGGCAGTGAGAGCCTTTCTCTTTGTTGATAATGTTATGTATCTGCGTTTCGAATGTCATCCAGCTGCGTTACGTGCGATTATGTGTCCGTTTTCAAATATTTTACCTGTATTAGTAACCTCTGTGGTCCGCATTAGGAATGTCGTAGGTTCGATCCCCGAGGCCGACCTTCCTGACCCATGTGGGTCGCCAGGTGAGTGCTGGGAGTGCCGAGTTTCCTGTCCCTACATTTCGCTACATTTATAATTTTATTTCATCCTTCACCCCGTAAGGTTTATTTCAGGATTGGAAGCGTCGGTGAGCGTCGCGGCAGTAGCACGACAGGGAAAAAGAATGCGCTCTGGAAATCTCGTCCCCTGGATTGCATGGCAAGCTTACTGGTTTTCGGGCACTCCATAGGATGGTACAACCCAGAGGGGGGAGGGGAGCCGGTTTCTGAGTACCACGCCCCCTTGGGAGTACAAACCCGAAGGGGTGGGAGGTGAACCGGGCTGAACTAGCCTGCACCGGGATGCTTGTAACTGGAAAAGTATAGCGACTCCGCCACTTTCGGCCACCCTTAGGATTCATTCACGTCATCCATCCTCCCGGGGATTGGCCCGTCAGGGGCATAAGCACAAAAGATCGCCTTTTCGTCGAGGTACTAACTCCCACTCCACAAGTTGTAGAATCCTAGAGTCATAGAAATAGAAGTTCTAGAGACCTAGTTACCTCCAAATTCCAAATTAGAAATGACACCAATATCTACATTTGTAGGTATGGGAATATGAGTATAGATACCGGAGGGTCCCTCCAAACCGGGTCATAGCAGCGTGACCCCTCGGATTAGTGACGAGGAGCCCCAATTTGCGCCGAGATGTGGGCGATGATGTGCACTAGCTTGGACGGGGTCCCTAACGGTTTCAGAGAGAATGCATCCGAAAGTCGGCCTGCCCGGTCCATAAGCCTCGAACTCCCCGGGAGCCCCAAGACCCAGGGATGCCCCCAGAAAGCGAATCCGTCAATAATCCTACCAACGTCAGGGAGAAAACCTTCCAAAGGAAACAATGAGGAGAAAAATCGATGTCGAAGAGGAACAACCCCTACTGATTCAAGGAACCTACAAAAAAGAACATTGTCGGCGTCGCCGGCCTGGCGGGAAACGAACCCGGCAGGCTCCTTGCTCGGTATTACCTAAATGTTTCAATAAAGTCACTAAAATTCTAAGAATATTGCTGAACGTTTTGAGAACCCAGTCGTTAAACACCTTTGGAATGAATCTTAAGCTTTCAGCAGGCGTCAGTAGAAAATAATAAACTCTCGCTCAATTTCTACTTGTTTCTCACTCACTATTGAGTTGAGTTTTGGTTCTCACTGATATTGGCACTCAAGTGAGACACGAGTATGCATTTTACCCTAACTGTCCCACTGTGGAGTTTCCCTCTGTTTTCAACTGGTATAAGTTCGGTCTACCTCACAGTCTAAGATTTTACAGTCGTGCGACGTGGGGAGGGGGCACACATTGCTTGACACCTGACACTACCCTAGCGCTCCCAGTGGCGAGAATGCCAGGAGCGACATATCCAGGTGTGAAAGCCTGTTACTGAAAGAAGTAGCAACGTGCTCTAGCAATCGCAGTTTTAAAAGTACTTCAAAGTAATCGCTGAAGTCTAATGTTAATTTTGCCAAGCATAATCAGGACTAAACAATTGAGAGAGAGAGAGAGAGAGAGAGAGAGAGAGAGAGAGAGAGAGAGAGAGAGAGCAAGGGTGAGCAAGGGAGAACTAATTTTAATAATTTCTTTCCTATTTAAAGGTAGCTCTTGCCTCAAGGAACAAACCGTACCTCTTAATTTTTTAAACGTTCTCCTGATTGCCACTTCCATCCACTGTGACAATATGACAATTTGACAAATCCCACTCCTGACACCAGTGTGACAAAAACGACAAAATTTCAATCCAGTTTTTTTCTCACTTTAGTTTCCGTAAAGGCTGAATGCACAACAACACAGTTCTTTCTTACTCATGTTAACACAGTGTAAGCTCCTTCGTGGTACTGCTACTCACAACTATTTTCTTCTGGTAACCTTGGCTTACTTCTTTCTTCACTTTCTCTGTCTCTAAAACGGCTGACTTTCACGGTACAACCACTCTACACTCATTAACTGCTTCCCTATCTTCCTTTCGACGCGACCGTACCCACGCAGCTGAGACACACACTACAACTAAATTACTGACTGACTGTTTCCTCTCGTTGCCTGGCCTCCTTATATGGCGAGGATGACGTAAACACGGACCTTTCTCCCAGGTACTGTCCACTAATCTAGAAAACCCCTTTGGTGCCGCATTCTTTATTGTCACGTGCTCACAAATAGTCCTGCGAGGCAGCTTGACCTTGAATGTCGTTGATCCACGTGCTGTCTGTGCTATGGGGCTGCCCGGACCGGCGTCACAATGTGGATACAACCGTGATTTATCATTCTGAGTAATATTTGCGACACCGCACTTCAGTACCTCCCAAGGTGGCAGCTTATCCTAGATGTTCGAAAGCCTTAATCACTTCATAACAGCAAAAACATTATAGGCTTGCTCAAAAATGTTTGATGACGGTATGATGTGTGGGTCATCTTCGATGCCGTCTGCAAGTTCGATTTCCGACTGCTCTGCCAGTTGCTCCAGTGTTGAACTGTAACATCTTTTTCTCACGATATGTATGGTTGGGGTGAAAATGGACAATACCATTTAAGTTTGACTGATAAATTTAATGCACGATAATGATCTGTTGAAGGAAGCTGCTACCTGTTTGAAGTTCAAGAATGAAAATGCTTATTAATCTTTTTACTCAAATTGTAACTATTGAATTATATCTGCTAACTTCTTACGTATCAAGATTCTACGGTTTAAAAATAATTGCTTTTGTGATAATTCTGCAAAGCGCATGTTGCGCTGAGTAAAACTGCTCAGCTGAAAATTTCCTGACATTGGTCATTAAATCTGTATAACCCGAGCGCGGTTCTCGACACTGCGGCAGTCCATAATCGATCAGAGTAAGCACTTCTAGAATATTGTGGAACATGAAAAGAAAGACGTATAGTTTAGAAAGACATGCTCTTTTATTAACTTAATTTCATTTCCTTTCTACTTTTCAGATATTTCCCTGTATGAGCCGAACATCACTGCACTCCAGCAACACTTTGAGCAAATGCTTTTCTCCGCTACATGACGTAACGTTTCCTTGAATAAGCACTTGCTCATGACTCCAATCTTCTGACAAACTTCTAAATTACTTAAGTGATGACCGTAACTCAGGATTATCATATTATAGATTTGTTTTAACACAAAGACACTATCTACTGAAATTATTTATTTCTCCCTCTATCATTTTAATTCATCTACTACTAGTAGGGAAATATTGCATTCCACACAAAATTTCACCACAAGCACATTTTTGTGACCCTCTGAATCTAAAAAGAGCATTTTTGGAAAAAGTTCCTTATGTGTGTGTCCTTGTGGCAACAGCGCAAATCACAAGCCAAAAGTTGCTTAAATATTCTACCTTCATGAGTGGTAAATCCGAAGAGATAGATAAAATCTTGCTACACAAACATGTAAACCTCGTTAAAACATGCAATTTAAGTCTAGCTCTTCTTTTTTTCAACCCCTTAATTGTATCAGTATTGCAATACCTAAACTTTTGTCAAACGGGAGATCGCTATTCAGTTGTTTATCTCTTGGCCATCCAAAGAGAACGGAATTTCAAAGCACTCACATAGCAACTACCTTGAAAAGATCTGACTATCGCTTATAGCCTACTGTATTCCTATATTCCTCCTGCACCTTCAAGAAAATTACCAATGATATAATTTCTGCATATGTTTATTTCGATTACCATGAAAGAGGAATAAGCCTTTTTAAGAATAGTTTTTACAGTCGTGGAAAAAATGATTGAGCACATCAGGAGAGCAGAATTTCTAAGTACCACGTCGTGTTGCAACTTGATTTACGCAGGTTGATATTTCCAGCATGCAGCTTAAGTTCATTGACAGTCTGTTTCATATGTTATCGTCTGTCGGACACTCAAATAGGCAGTCTCTTGAAACGCCACTCGCATTTGTATTTGTTCCCAATAAAGAAGGGTGCTGTGTAACAGACTGTCGATAAACTCAGCTACATGTTGAAAATAGCAACTTGTGTAAACCGCGCTGCAACACGACGTGGGACTCTATAAGATTATCAGCCTTACCTGTCAATAATGCCGGTGTCATTTTAGAAATAGCTACCTTCTCCTTAGCTTGCATAATTGTACCTATATGGATAGCACATAAACTGCATTATGATTTAGAACACGGCTAAAACTAGAGATTACTATACAACATTCAGATCTACCGCAATATTAAATCCGACTCTGCTTTGTCTAATTGGACGGAACGTTGCACGCTTACACATTAGAAACGAGCAAGATGATTACGCTGTAACGGGTGAGCCTCGCGTTCGGGACGTCATGCGTTGATTCCCGTGGCCGGCCATCCCAACTCTTGGGTTTTTTCGGGGCTTCTCCGGGTCGCTAGGCGATTGCTGGGAAGAATAATTACATCCCCTGAATTTCCCGTCTTTCCCATTGGTTCTTTCATGATCGCAAGTGTCAGCTAAGGCATTAGGGGCAGCTTGGCAGGGATAATATGTGCACAGGCGTTCTTTCTCGTTGTCCGTAGGACCGGGATAGGTTGTGGCATCTGAAGCCGTTAGACGCCGCGCCGTGGTCCCTCTAGATGTCCCAGAAGATCTATGGACTTCAAGGTGTCGTCAAACTTGGGAAACCTTAGGGACTTCTGCCAGTGTCTCTACCGTTAGTCTGGTTATGGCCGCTCGATGTCTCCTCTCACCTCATCCTTCCTCCTGAAGATATAGATACAATAAGCTTGGCTTTAGTGCCGAAACTTCTCCGTGTCTCTTCTATTCCTATGCATTACAGCACGACAAAATAGCATACAAATGTTTAGCTCTAAAACCATCCTTAACTATAAGTTCTACCATTTAAAAACATTGCAACGTTTGATTAAGATTATTTTCGCGGTTAAACCCAGCACATTACCCTAAAAGTTCCAAAACTAACCCGATATAAAAAAGCTCTCAATGAAGGCACCTCCATTGCCTTCTTGATAAGGATAAAACGACATCAGCCCTATTCGCAATGAAAATCAAGTGCCTACGTAACATAAAGTGGGACAGCACTCGTGTTATTTAATGGAAGCTTTCACATAACCACATAACACGCTACATAACGCAAGATATAAATTCCAAACCATATGCTTGGAGTTACGTGTGTCGAGGCAGAAATCTGTATTTATTTAGCCGTGCATTGTTAGCTTCAGAACAACTAACGATCGCAATGCGAGAATTGAGGATGTCTAGTCATGGTGTGCATAGTTCAAGTACTGTCATAGTGCTTCTCCATGTCATTTTAAATGTGGCGCCATACGATCATGTGTTTTTGCTGGGAAAAACGCTCTTTATGTCTATTTAGTTATAAGCAGGGAAGGTATTTCAGTTACCGTCTAGTTTAGTGTACATCTACGTAGCCCACGATATACCGGGCAGCGATAGCGTACATAAAGCTGCCTCTTATGCGCAGTCACTCATATGATATATAGTCACGTACAAAGTAACCGTGCACCTGTAGAGAGCAGCTAATTTGAAATCACAGGCAGGGCAACCGTTAAATTGCACATTGAGACATATAAAAGAGCTGATACAATGACAACTTGAATTATGTGACAGGTTGTATTATGTATACCACTTATAAATTTATATATAAACATTTTTGGAACCTGTTGCGCTGTATAGCCATGTACAGGTCCAGCAGAGGAATATCTAATGTAGAGTTTGTAAACCTATCATACACTATCATAAGTAAATGTAGACTATTGTAGTTTTCCTGGAAGAATTGGTCAGCTAAGAGACTACCTGTATTACCCGTGCGTTAGGTGTGTTGCATACCTATCCGGCGATGCCTCATATCAATCGCGTTTTTTTTACCTTTTTTGATCTTTCTTCACTAGAACCACAGACGTTGATTATTTAAACTCTCTCAAAACTGAGAGAGGGTATATAAAGAGACGCGTAACCTACGAAATATTAGTGTCCTCAAGAACATTTGGAAGATCTTGTAAGTCTACTACAGTTCAGATCGAAGGCACTGTTATTGACCACGAGTAATGTTATTTTGAACCGAAAAGTGCAATTCTTATTTTGATCACAGTGAATAAACTTGTGATAACAGTTTTTGGTGATCATTATATTTGCAATTTCTCATCAAATTTCTTAAGTCGTTGTATCTTGTATTATGTTTCTCTCCTTACCAATGCTACCAATACTACTGGTAACCCAATCATTTACTACGTCATTTATGCTCTGTGCAATGACTACCAAACCTACTTCTGGTAGAGCGCAACTCGAGTAGAGTGGTGTCCTGAGGTGACGTTAAACGGGAGTATTAATCCGAAGCGCGGATATACAACACTGATGATATAATTCCAACCCCACAAAATATCTTCAAAATTAGTCATGGTTCCTAATCCTCAGGAGTTACACTCCGCATGGATAAACACCAGAAAACTTTTGGAATCCATGGATTCCACTGTCTTTCCAGGTGGGTGCTCTAACCAACGCGGAGGATCTATGGTTCAAATCCCAGCTATCTCATTGAATTTTTAAGTTCCAGTTCTACCTCTCAAACATTGCCCACACACGGTTTGTGTGTTTAAAAACACCAACAGTAAGTTTGTTGGCATAAATAAATAACAATTACTTTGAGATTTCGTACTCATTGCCCGGCTAACATAAAAAATGAATAACGATGTTCCATTTAACGAATGTTTAAGTTTTCCTGAACTAAAACAAATTACAAGGAATATCTCCGTACAAAAGCGTATTTTGGACATATATTGCATATTTTAGCGAGATCTGCGTTTTTTGTGCAGTAAGATTTGGTGTATCTCTTACGGTGTGCGAGTTATTCAAAATTCATCCAGAGTAAACAAGACTACGTAGTCTATAGCAAGAAGATTAAAAATATACATTTCAATTGCTATAAAAATATCTTAAACATATGAAATCTTAATCAAAGTAGTTAGAGGCATTTTCGATAAAATCAAAGTTTTCGGAAAATTTTTCATTTAAAGGGTTGTTTAGGGTGAAAAAAAATTTCTTAGAAATCTTCGTGTCGCATCCTCAAAAGATGGTGAACTTAAATACCAACTTTGGTTTTTAACCGACTTTTTCTTTTAGGGTTATGCTGCGCACAGACTGACACACAGACAGAACACACTCACGGACCTTTTTATAAAAATGCTTCTGTTTTGGATTCGGGGGCCCTCAAAACGTATATTTCCAGTGAAATTTCGACAGGAAATTTTGGGTGGAATAGAATACTTCCTCTATTTAATATACGGAGTAGAGAAAGTAAAAATGCAAGAACCATTGAACCCGAGACAGTTTGCTCCTTTTCAACTGTAATCTAACCTTTAATTAATTGTACACCACGTGCATGGGAATAAATGTTTTGTCACAATTAGGTTTGTATTTATCATCCAAAATATACAAGTAGGTGTTAACTATTATCCGATAAATCCCATCACATGCCGTATTTTGCTATCCAACGGTGCTTAACAACAAGTTAAAAAATACTGTTGTTGAGCTAACATGGATTCTAAGGGGCCCTAATGACCAAGTTGTCGACGGGCCCTTAAACCTGACACACTGACTCAGTGGATTCTAAGGATTACAAGTGCAAAGAAAACTGTTCAGTTAAACAATGCACTTTTAACAAGAAATTAAGCACTATCAAGAAAGAGGACAGTGACTGACGTATGAGAAAAATGGTGTTAAAGCAGGCTCAGAAAGCTCCGGGGAGAAAAAACAAAGTCCGAAATTTGTCCAACACAAATGTCGCTGAGTGAAATTGAGAACCAACTCGGTCCTGTCCTCTTGTCGAGTTTAATATCTGGACGGCTTGAATAAAGACTTTGGGATGGTTAGGACTGTAATTATAGTATCTGTCATTCTGTCAGAGCGCCTGCTTTTATCAGCAGTGATGTCAGCTTCTTTGAAATTCGCATCGGACGGCTCTCTAAGGTAACATAGGCAAGTTATAGCAGGGGAAACGTCTGTCTAAACGTGTGGCTAAAATGGGGAGTGTAATGCAAAGCGGTTAACAGTTATTATCTGGCCAGTTACCTTTGGGGTTTATGTTCCACTTCCTTTAATAGTCTCTAGTTGTGCATCTATACCGAGTGACCATAAGGAAAACAACACGTAACGTAGGTGTTAGTTCAAGTCAAGGTTGTTATATACGAATACTAACCAATATGGTATCGCAGTGTTTCGCAACAAATCACCTACATAAAACTTCATACCATAGTTATTTACAAACTCAATGTATGCTCATGAAAAATGTTTGTTTCAAAGCACTAGTATTAGCAGCAACACTGTTTAATTACGCTCATCTTAAGAGTTGTATGGGCCCAAATGAACTCGTTGTCCATGGGCCCTTAAACCCTACACACACACGCACGCACGCACGCACGCCCGCACGCCCGCACGCCCGCACGCACGCACGCCCGCACGCCCGCCCGCACGCCCGCCCACTGACCCACTCACCCACTGACCCACTCACCCACCGACTCACTCACCCACCCACTCACCCACCAACTCCCCCACCCACTCACCCACCCACTCACTCACCCATCCATTCGCCCACCCACTCACCCACCCACTCACCCACCCACTCGCCCACCCACTCGCCCACCCACTCGCCCACCCACCCACTCACTCACCCATCCCCTCACCCACCCACTCACTCACCCACCCACCCACTCACCCACCCACTCAGTGGCTCAGTTGGTTAGACGCTGGCCTACTGATCCCAAGGTCGCGGGTTCAAATCCGGCCCAGACCGATGGTTTTTACGTGTGCTTAAAAACGACAGCTCCATGTCAGTAGATTTACTGGCATGTTAAAGAACTCCTGCGGGACGAAATTCCGGCACACCGGCGACGCTGATGTGATCCTGGCAATTGACAGCGTCGTTAAAGAACAAAATATTTTAATTTTAATTTCACTCACTCACCCACCCACCCACTCACCCACCCACCCACCCACCCACCCACTCACTCACCCACTCACTCACCCACCCACTCACTCACTCACCCACTCACCCACTCACCCACTCACCCACTCACTCACTCACTCACCCACCCACCCACCCACCCACCCACCCACCCACCCACCCACCCACCCACTCACTCACCCACCCACCCACTCACCCACCCATCCACCCATCCACCCACTCACTCACTCACTCACTCACTCACTCACTTACTCACTCACTCACTCACTCACTCACCCACTCACCCACTCTTTCACTCACTTACTCACTCACTCACTCACCCACCCACCCACTTGCTCACTCACTCACCCACTTGCTCACTCACTCACTCGCTCACCCGCCCACCCGCTCGCCCACTCGCTCACTCGCTCACTCGCTCACTCACTCACTCACTCAGAGTTGTAGTGCAACATTATAAGCAACACTTTGTGGCTTAAAACAGTGGCAGAGCGCAAGGGTCCATTGGAAAAAGCGGACGCCAGTGGCGTGGGCGGACATCTTTCTGCTTATCAGCGAAGACAAAAGATGGGAGGCAGTTCCTAGTCTTAACTAGCGTGTGTAGCCCGTGACAATAGACAATACAGCCGAAAAGATGTTAGAATGATGTGAAGTTTAATTAGAGGGTCTTTATTTTCCGGGGAATAAGCTCACTAAATAACTAAAAACAACTGATGGGCATAATAAAGGTACTTTTCCTCAATAACTTTTAAAGATACTATGCATGAGATTTAAAACACACTTATAATTGGGGTGGAGCAGTATTTGACCAAATTGTGAAAATACGTGTGTTTATACATAAAACGCAAACAGAAATTTCACTCTTATATAACAAAGGTGCTGTTTAACTTCACTACACTTTTATGATGCAGTTTTCATGTATGTCCATACAACCAGGGAGGGTGGTTCTTAGAGTATTGTCCACTCGGAAATTCTTGTCCTGGGTGCGTATCAAGGCTTCTCTCTTTCTCATATCCTACCGCTTTAATCACTTCCCTTCTTCACGCGTGGCGGGTTGCGTTTCCTGTGGCGTCACTTTGTATGACAGTCTACCGACCATTGTTATAGATCTCTCGCTTCAGCGATAACAGTAGTTCCCATTGTTACCGATTTTACCTTATACAAGCCTGGGTGACTTCGTAGTCCAGTAGGGCATATCTTAAATGGGCCATAAAATGGCAGTTGCAGTGCATCGAGTGTGTGAAGACAATGCACATTTCAAAATATGAATGAATAACTTATTTATGCTCATAAGCAAAATACCTTAACCCATAAAACACAAAAATTAAAAGACTAAAAATGGAAGCAAAACAGTGAACAAATATACTACGTTATCTAATATATTCCGTCCTAATGACCTAGTTGTCGACGGGCCCTTAAGCATCACCGTTCTAATACATTCCTACCTCTTGGAGTGGCTTATATCTATAACTTTACATTTACTTTTACCCCTCATTATCTTTTTTCCATTTTCCCTGTTTCCTCATAGTTCTTTTAACCATTTCAACCTCGATTTTCCAAAATACATTCCTGCTTTCTCAATGTATTCGTCTGATTTTGAATTAAAATTTTACCTAATTTTTAAGTCTATTGGGAGACCATTCCATTTTTGTGTATACTAGATTCTCTCTTGCTTTATCCCCACCATTACAATCCAAAATACATTCGAAAATATAAAAGTTTGAAAGTTCCCCTCAACCAGCTTCAAAATCATACCTTGTTATGCGAATGTTACCAATAAATAAAAGTATAAACCTCATGCTTATATCATAAATTAACTTTTGAGATACTAATATTTCTCCTGATTACTTTAAAAACAATTTAATTCATGATAGGTCATTATTGAAACCCCTTCACATTTAGTAAGAAAAATACAAATAAGCTTTATTGGAGTTTTGTAAACGCTTCCATTAGTTTTCGAAATATAAAAATGTGCTTCGGATGTTTACTTCGTTTTATAATTTTCCCGATATAAAATTAGGAAGAATGTATTTTCAAAATGTTGCCTTGTTTATGTTCCTTGTTATAATTATATTCTGGAATTTCTATTTCCCTTACTATTGAATGCACGGTATCTTGAAGTATGGGAAAAGATACCTAAATAGGCATGATGGTCGAGAACGTTAAGGCATAGACTTGTATTAATTCTTGTCTTTCTTTGACTGTTCAAATTGGGGTGGCCTTTGATATTACTTCATCATAACCAAAGCTAGGCCCAGAGTAACAGCGTGCTTGAAATTAACTGTGCACGAACGGAGGGGTTTGGGATAAGGCACCTGTATTTAGCCTTGTCCCAACATGTAAACATCCACACACAGTAGGGCACAAAATAAATATTCCAGTTTTCCAGTGAAGGTCCAGTACGCAAAATAATTGCCTAACACAATATATTTGAGGTAAATTATCATGTATAGGTAAAAACTAACTATATATAATAGGTATGAGTATCTTAAAATACATTATGTACGCTGTAATGTAGTAAAGTACATACAATGTTCACTATACATCTTTACAAATTAATTACACGATATACACCAATAGTTACATACTGAAAACAAATGTGTACGTAAAGAAATTACCAAGAAACATAATTTAAATAAGCAAATACCCTTGTTTCCAAATGGTTACACCGAATTACAAGGTGCATTTGAAATGTGTCGAAGGTAAACACCTCGTATTTTCACTTAGAGTAAGCCTGGATCTAGAGAAAGTTCGTTCTGGGATTTCAGACGAACTACAGATTTACATTCATTATTACAATAGAATAAAAGGTCTTTCATGGCGCTCATGTTTGCAAAGACAGTATTTTTCTCTAGGAAATTTTTAGGGACAAGTTTGAAAATGTACTTCAATGAACAGAAATGAGCCCATTAGTCATTCTAAAAAGAGATATCCTACAATAGTCTCTGCACTAAATTACTCTGAATCAAATGTATGTATTAAGTATATGACTTAAAGGGCAGCAGTGTAAATGACGGCAATGACATTTACTATGCAACAACCTCTACTACCCCACCCCTCGGGTCACACTATTAAATGAATCCTGTGGCGGTCCTAGGTTCAGTCTGCTGCCTCTGTGACCCAAAACCAAGGCCTGATTATAACCAGTGCGCAGCAAAATTCAAATTAGTTTATTTCCTGTATTCATATTTTTTCAGCAACGTTCTTTAAAAATAAAAGCGTTTTATCTTGTCACTTTACACAATTTAATCTCCTAAAATCCACACGCAAGGCATAAATTCTTCTAGAATGATTAAGCTTCATATGCTTAGTTTCTCAAGAAAAATTAATAAGCAGTCTTGTATGGTATCCCATTTTTCTGAAACCTCTTGACAATTTAAACCATGCTCTCCAATTGTCAGTTCACAAAAAATCTGATGTGTTGCACTCACATGACTTTCTCCACTCTTAAACAAACCATTCTTATAAAATCTTATTCCTATATCTTCTTCGTATTAGTTGAGGTAAACATTTGCAGAAATTATCTTATTGCTTATTTCCTTGTAGGTGCAAGGGGAATATGGGAATACAGTAGGCTTTGAACAATAGTCAAATCTTTTAAAGCTTTGAGAGTCCGTTCTCTTTGCAAGGCTAAAATAAAAAAATGAACAATAATGTTGAATTTGACGAAAGTTTAAGTTTGTCGAAAATAACAACAAATATCTCCAAAATGGTTCACTCCACAAAAAAAAAAAAAAAAGAAAAGAAAAGACAGATTGTGTGTTTTAGCGAGTCGTACCTCATTTGTATAGTAAGACTTTGTCCCTTACGGTTTACGAGTGATTCAAAAGTCATCCACAGCAAACATGACTACATGGGATATAGCCAGAATATTCGAAATATACATTTCGTTTGCATTAAAAATATCTCAAACATATGCCATTTTAATCAAAATCGTTACCATTTTCAAGAAAATCAAAATTTTCGAAAAAGTGGTCCATGTAAAGGGTAGTTTAGGGTGCACAAATTTTCTTCAAAAGCTTCGTGTCGCATCCTTGAAATACATTAAACTTAAATACCAGCCTTGGTTTTTAACCAAAGACTGACAGAAAGGCACACGCGCGCGCACAGGGACCTTTCTCTAAAAATGCTTTTCTTGGATTCAAGGGACCTCAAAACACGTATTTCCGGTGAAATTTCTACATTGAATTTTTGGGTGGCATACAATACTTCCTCTACTTTAGAATACGCAGCAGAGAAAGTAAAAAATATGTGCTTACGTTTCGTATTTTCCAATGTCATTTAATGATTTAAACTGTCCATTTTAGACTATATTAAAATTGAACATGTCGATAATAAAACGTGAATGGCTCTATTAGTTGAAACTTTGAGGTATGTTGACAACATCAAGGATAACATATCACGTTCAAATCCACTATTTTATGTTTCGATTTAGTTTTACAGACATTTAAACGGTTCCTGAAATAAATGCGCATAACGTCTTATTTATGAGCATGAAGCAAAACAAATGCTTGGGTAATGATATTGGGTGCAAACATTTTGCAGTTGAAAATTACCTAGCTAACCTATTTGTATTGCATTTTGGATGGTTGCGTCACTCGCTAACTTAACGAGATGCTCTAGTTATCCCTCTTTCTATGTAGAAGTCGATGTACGTATATAAAGGTCCTGTGGGTGGCATTGGGTCCAGATAAACTTTGTGTTCTGTAAGCATATTGGCTAATTGAGCAAGAGGTTAATCACCAGTTATGGCGTCAGCGTTAAGAGAAAGGAAAACACAGGCGCAACGTAACAACGGCTCTGAACAACAATTCATGTTATTCTTGAAGCAATTTTATGTAAAGTACAATAAACAGTGCAGACCCATTACAATAAGGCTGCATAAACAGTAATTGTTACATATTAAAGTATATAAATTTAATTCGAAATGAGGCAACGAACTTTAATATTTTTATATTATGATGGCCGCGTTCTTAGAGCGATAGTAGTGCTGCTGCTTACCAAGCGGTAGATCCGGGTTGGATTCCCGGTACGGGCGTGGGGATTTGCTCTAGTCCGGGTGCACTATGCCTTTTAGGTCTCTGAGGAGCCCATTGAGGAGATACTTGATTGAAAAATAGTCTCCTGGTTGCGAAGACAGCATAACCGGCCGGGAGCGACCTCGTCCCACCCTTCATTACTGCACCCCACTCATGACGCCTGTGGTGGGCAGAGGTGGGGGACGCAGCGGCCGGGCGGTAGGCCTTGACCGGAAAGGGGCTCTTGTGCCGCGAAAATTAGAAATTATACCCGTGATTTTAAACATTGTACCTTCTTTTTGTGCTCTGCATACACCAAAACCATCATCGATTTAAGATGTTGTTCACCATTCACGTTCTACCGTTGCAGAACAGAAAAAAGGATGGAAGATCAAGAAGCTTGATATGTCCTATATTGCAACTTTAGCTTAAACTGAGCTATAGACCCTATTAGTGTTGATATTGTGACACAACTCATATTGCGCAAGGCTATGGGTAGGTCAGTGCTGAGCAATCGGAACGGTAAACAAGATAAGCCGCGCGCTCGTCCACTGTAAACACGATAGACGCTATCATACCGAAAAGTTGGGAAAGTTCTTAGGATTTAATAAGCAAGTCTGTCTCACGTTCTTTGATAATAAGGAAGTCTAGTGAGTGAGGCAGTCCGGCGATATAGGTCTCGTAGTTGGTTCCAGGGAGTAAGTTAGCGTGACGAGAAGTGCTGTTCTCTGCGCGAGTTGGTGATGATTGTGCTGTGGCAGTAATTTTAGGTCACACCCCGAATTCACCATGTTCTGTTATATTTCAATTTATTATACAATATTTTAAGAATTGTTAGAGAATGAATGTTAAATATATATATAAATATATATATATATATATATATATATATATATATATATATATATATATATATATATGTTAGGTAAAACAGCTCTCATTTATACTTAAGTATGCTATGGATGAACAGCATGACAATGTCCGGATATTACAGCTTCTGTGGTTCAAACAAATGATGAACCCAGACTGTTACAAAATTTTTCACTAAACGACGAAAAGCAACGGTTAGCAACAGGGATTAAAGTATGGAGAAGGAGAATTAATATAGTTAAAGAATACATGTTTTAAGAGAACGAGAGCTTTTCTACCTAATTTAGTTAAAGTAAACCAATCTATGTACCGAATCGTTATTAAAAAAATGTTATTGAAGAGAATAGAAATGATCTACGAAAACAGTAGTATCATTTACAAACGACTTCCCTGCACCCACATGTCTCATAGGATATAGCCGACTAAGCCGAGCCGAGTGAAGAAGAAAGTGGGAGAGAAAGATTTAATGCGACCGCTGCAGTGGTGAAGCGCAGTAAGTGTTGTTACTGCATGAGATTGGAGACGTCTTGTGTTCACCTAACCTCCGGAACAAGAGGCTGCGTCGGACATATTTCGTTACGCCGCCACGTAGATAGTGGCAGTGAACTATGTGACTGTTGACGTTAGTGAAGTGTTAGAGTGAGCTAAGCGAACTCTGCGTAGGTCATTAAATGGCATTGAAAATGAAGGGACAGTATGAAAATTTGGACCGAGGTCAGTATATCTATAGTGTCTTGTTATTCGCATACCTTTTGGAAGGGAATTAAAGCCAGTGATTCCCAGTTGTAGATTTGCGGCACGTAAAACATGATGAAACCTCTGAGCAAAATGAAGCAGTTTTCACGTCCAATATACATAAAATGGGACGCTGACAAAAGGTAAAAGCTTGATTCCAGGACTGGAAACTAGGACCTCAAGAATGCGAGCTTCACACACTACCGAAGAGCCACCGATATAGTGTCAAAGATTTCGACAGCCCATGTGAACCAATCTTGGGAATGCTATCATATTTCAGCAAGCGATATTAAAAGTATATTCTCTACCGAGTTGGGTTTATGGATTCCAAGTGCAGAGTGAGGTGCAAAATCAGCGCTGCAACTGTTCCTGAAAAACGAATAAAAAGTATAACACTGAACATGAGTATGATACAGAAAATAAAAATATAAAAGTAAAACTCGGCTGCGGCATTTCAGCACGTGTAGTTTGGAGAGAAGATACAACAAGCACAACCTGATAACAAAGGTTCAGTATTACGTCAGTACATCACAGAAGTGTACAGATTCCTAGAGTTGCAAGGGATAGTTTTACATGGTATAATAAATGAAACAGCGTAATGGCTTTGAGTTTAGAACTAGATTCATGTCATTACGACATTGTGCTGTGATAGTTTTGAATATGAGAACGCTCATATAGCTAGGAGGGATTTAAATGAAACTGAAAATACTTCCATTTCCATACTTTTTGTGGTTTATTGATTTCGCACGAATTGCAGCTACATTTAGAAAAACGGTAATTTTCCGAATGTATTACAGTGGCTGTCATCCCGTCTCATGACGCACAAACCTGACCTCTACCCAGTATATGAGGTAGAGTAGCCAATAAATGAATTTCATTAACAAGTGACTTAAGTGTTGCGCAGAATTCAACCATGCAAGTCATCAGCAGGGCGAGGCCCTGGCTCTTCAAGCTTAGTGCACACGGACGTAGCCCACGAAATACCGGGTACAAATAACGTAAAGCATCTACCAACATTTTAAGGACACCTACATATTTCACCGAAATACACTCTGTCCAGTGGCCTTATGTGTTGCCAAAAAAAATCTTATTAAAGGATACATTTTTAAAAAAAAATATGATGTTTTGCACTCACATGACTATCTCCACTCTTGTACTAATCATTCTTACAAACCCTTATTCCTATATTTTCTTCCTGTTAGTTGAGGTAAACATTTGTGGAAATTATCTTATTATTTCCTTATAGGTGCAAACGGAATATAGGAATACCGCAGGCTTTCAGCGATAGTGAAATCTTTTAAAAGCTTTGAGACATGGTTAACATATAAAAATGAACAACGATGTTGCATTTGACCAAAGTTTAAGTTTTCCGAAACTGACACAAACAACAAGGAATATCTCCGAAATGGTTCACTCTACAAAAAAAATTATTTGGATATAAATTGTGTTTTAGTGAGATCTACATTTTTTGTATAGTAAACTTAGGTGTATCTCTTACTGTTGACCAGTTGTGCAAAAGTCATCCAGAGTAAATACGACTGCAGGGGTTATGGTCAGAAAATTTTAGATATACATTTCATTTGTCATAAAAATATCTCAAACATATGGCATGTTAATCAAAATCGTAAGAGCCATTTTCAAGGAAATACAAATTTTCCATGTAAAGGGTAATCTAGGGTGGAGGAATTTTCTTCATAATCTTCGCGTGGCAACCTTGAAAGACAGTAAACTTAAATACCAACTTTGGTTTTTAACCCACTTCTCATTTTTGAGACTAACGGATACACAGACACACACACGGACCTATTTCTAAAAATGTTATTTTTTTTTGATTCGGTGGACCTCAAAACAGATATTTCCGGTGAAATTTTGACTTCGAATTTTTTAGTGGAATACAATACTTCCTCTACTTTGCAAAACGTAGTAGAGAAAGTAAAAATATGGGAAAGGCAGCAACGTTTCAGACCTGGAGCGAAGTGGTAGGCCAAGAGTTGCATCGCCCTGGGAGGATAGAGTTACGGCAGATATATCCACACAAGATCGGAACGTAGAGGAGTAGCTGCCCCTAAGTTGAAACTTCGAGGGGCATTATCTGAATCTTGGAATAACATTGCTGTGCAAGAATCTACTACTCGGCCACGATATGTATGCACTTGAAGGACGGCGCCACAGGTTTGTTTACTTAAGTCTTGGGATCTGCGCGGAACGAGAGGAAAGGCGATACTGGAGGTGTTTAGTCGCACAATGAAAACAGTACTCACCTGTAATTATTTGAAAAATTCACATTAATAATTTAAGTTAGCGGTGTTTTCTTTTGAATATTATACTAAAAATTGCATTAATTTCACACACATTTTCGGGTATAATTAATACGCATAGACATTACTGAAATTAAACAGGTAAGTAATGTTATTGTAAAATTATTGTTCAAAATGTATCCAAATTGAAACATTTATTTTATTATCATCATGACATGAATCACTAGATGTATATCATGCATCAGACATCTGGGTCATTTCTCATCAATCAGCATTTCCAAATTACAACATACAACATACAAGGTTGCGACATTTTCATTTTTCATAGTTGTCCTGTCTGTTACAGCCAAGTTATATGTAGAAAAAAATCTCTCATCAGTATTTGATTCTGATAACCAAAGACATCGAAGGGACTTTTCATAGAAAAGCTGCCAACATTCACCTTTTGCTTTGAGTGCTAAGAGTGCTGTGTGAAATTTGTAACTATGGCCCAACTGTTCAACAAAGTTCTCTGTGCTTTAAGTTTGTTGCGGCGGCTTTGATAACACGTCACCTTATAAGATAACCTTTTATTGTAGCCTCACCCATTGTATTGTCGGGAAACTTTCTTTGTCTCTGCCAATAGTATTTATTCTGTAGTATTGTCAGAAGTTTATCTCAAATGAAGCCGGGTTATTGAATTTGTAAGGATTAATGTGAATTCTTTCATTGTTATTAAAATGAAAACGCAAACACCAGCAACAATGAGTCAATGAATAAAAAATTATATATTAAATTATATATTAAATTATATATTATATATTAAATTATATTTCTAAAAAACATTTTGAAAAAGTTATATAGTACCTTACCGCATAAAACAAAGCAATTTTATTATGATCATACTTTCAGTAATAACACTAATGAATTATGTTTATTAGAAACTCTAGAAACCATGCCATATAATATTGTGGCAACACTGGCACTGCTTATGGTTCAACTGTCTTGTAGACAGTCATTTTGAACTGCTGGTGTTCCTCTGTTTACATCGTTACCACGCCTCATTGCAAGCATCTCGGTATTGGTGATGTTTCTTTTACGCGACTGTACCTCCGAAACCCCGCCTACTTGTGACGTATATGTTTAGTAACTCTTCTCACCGAGTGCACTCATATCGTGGCTGACTAGTAGGAATTTTGTAAGGAGAATCCCAAAGGAGTAAATTTATTGTATTTTAAAGCCAAAGGAGGCCCAAAAATGTATAAACTCAAAGCAAATGTTGGAACGCACGCCCATTGCGATTAACACAAAGAGCGCATCGGCGTGCCCTACCCATCTGCGGTCTAATTTTTAATAGTAAAGCTGTGATTAACTGTAAACAATGAGATGTTTGTGTGTTCTGTGTTTGTTTATTGGATTAAGATTGAGTGCCTCCTCTAAGTATTCTACAGTTCAAAGTGCAATTAAAAATATTGGTAGTCATCACCAGTAATGTTATTTTGAACCCAAAAGTAGAATTTTAATGTTAACCACGCTGACCAAACTGATGATCACAGTTTTTGGTGAACATAGTGCTTGAAGTTCTCATTAAATGTCTTAATTCGTTGTACTTTGTATTATTTTTCTTTCCCTACCAATGCTGCCATTACTACTGGTAAATCTACAATTTTCTGCCTCAGTTACGTAGTTGCGCAGGCTACGGGCTCCCCATTCTTTATATAACCGAGTTCTGAAATACATAATTTATTTAATCTAACAATTGTTAATTACAAATATAAAGTTTTACAATAGTAATAATTCTAAAGGGAGATCAATAAGGTAATGTGATCTCCTTACATCCATAGTAAATTTAAACTTGTTGTGTACTGCACCAACTCGAATATGATATCTTACGCCACAGAAAATGGCAGAGACGCTAACCGATGGTGCCAAATTTCACCTGTTGCTTACTTCTTGACCTACCCCAAGGTTCTTCCCGCGCGTTCAGCCCGTGGCCTCACTAGTGCAACGTTATCAATTATTCTCTTCTCAATGAATTATTCTTAAACAAATCCTTAAAAATACTGCAAATATTTGTTGTTTCATTTGAGGAATTATCTTAGCAGTTTAAACGTGAACATTGCTACTCATTTCAACCTGGATGTAGTATGTGGTGGATTGGATGTGGAAAGCGTTCTTAAGCTAAATACTTATAGCTGATACTAATCTAATACTTTGGTGACTCGCCTGTGTAAATATTAAAGTAGCGCAATAATAGTACTGACACCGCAGATCCTAAAGGTAGCTCACAAAATTTCCGAGATACACTCGTGAGCGCCAGTCACTTGGCCTGGGTTTTACTTCGCGCTCTATTATTGACAGCTACCCAGTTGTGGTCGAGGAGGTTCTGCGCCAATATTGGGTTTTCTAAACAAGTTTAACTTGACTTTGAATTTTCTCCGAGCTTTTTAATGCTTTAGATGTGTTTGTTCGACTTTTACATTGAGTCACATATCTCATTTTTCTGAGCTTCTTTACTTTTAGGATGGCTATCCCAATTTTACTTTTTCTCGTTTTACCTTTTGAACTCCTTACGGTTTTGGCTTTCAATTTTTAAGCTCTTAATTGCTTTCACTTCATTTTATATTCACTTTTAACTCTATCGCTAAGGTAGCTTTTCCGGCTTGTTAAGTTTTAGACTTCGGACCCAAATGACCTAGTTGTCGATGCGCCCTTAAACCACCCTCACTCAATCACTTCACAAATTTAAAAGCGTCTCAGTGTTTCGAATGTTCCTACTTCCTCAGAATTTACGTAAAATTTTTATGTAAATTCTTTTGGCTTATGATAAAATCTTAATGACTAACGACTTATTAGTCTTATTAGTTCCGTTTTGAATGTTGAACCCTAACTAAAGATGTTCTGAGACGGATAGAAGTTGCGAAAATGAAATTCTTGAAGTTTATGGCAGGCTATACCTTAATGGACTAACAGAAGAGTGTAGATATTCGAGAACAGTTGGGAATATTCAAACTGACAAACAAAATAGCAAAATACAGGGAAAGATGGTACAACCATGTCTGCAGAATGGAGCATTATAGGAGTCCCCAAAAAGTATTAATCGAGTCAAGGAAGACCTGCTAGAAGATGGATAGGTCAACTTTAGTTTGGAGTCGGAATAGATCACTCATGATCTAAACCTTGTTTGTATGATGATGACGGTGACGGTAACGATGACGGTGACGGTGGGTGACGGTGACGACGATGAATTCTGTTACAGCTTTCTGGAAACTTCATTTTACAATTATCAATATTTGTAACAAATTAATATAAGCGGACGGGAATACTACGAAATTTCATAGAATGTAATCTTCAAATTGTGAACTAACTACACATAAATTGTGTATTGTATAGCTGACTATAATCCAGTAATTAATTATTAACGACTTTAAACCATTCTTTTTGAAAATTATTATGGTAGCCAGGATTAACAAAGCCAGTGTCAACCAACTATTATACTCTCATGTAATATTTCCGGTCATTTCTTGGTCCTGGCACAGAGATGTGTAAGGTGCACTTGAGAGGAAAGCGAAGTCTCTATTAAGAGAAGGGCAGTGAGGCAAGGAAATGGGATGATATTTGTACATGTGTGATTACAAAATACGATTACTTACTGTTCACCTAGGATTCTCTAGAGTCACTCCTATGTTAGACACACTTCACTGTCTCACATATAACTCATTACTAGGACCTTGGCTTCCGTTTGCAGGTTGTTGGTTAGCATAAGATACAGGATATTCTCAGATACTAGTGCATGAAAATAAAATGACAAACATTGATTGGAATTGGTCACAAGTCATTTTATCATTTTAAATAATAATCCTCAGGCGTCGACCCTAGGCACTGGCTTGTAAGTCCTAGGGGGCATAAGTCGTAGATAAGAGGAGGATAATCAGGAAAAGAAGAAGAAGAAGAAGAAGAAGAAGAAGAAGAAGAAGAAGAAAAAGAAGAAGAAACAGAAATACTAATCCTCCAATGCTAGTTAAATGTTCGCAACGGGCTCCTCAAATGGAGAAGTAATAATGTCTACTGTACAGTCTCCCCGTTAATTCTGCCACAACGCAAATATGTTTCCTGCCAGCGTTGTGTACATGTATAAAGAGGACCAAAGAATATCTTCCACGCAATTTGTATCGTTTCCTGGGGCCTTTTGAGGTGTGTTCTTCACCTTACCTATCACAGACCACAGTGGCTTGATAACACACTAATAACGGGGAAAGAGGGGAGGTTAATGCCTTTTTTTTTCTGAAAAACTCCAGTGATGCATATTTACAAACGCGTGCGCGCGCACATACAGATACACGCACACAAAGCTTGTCATTTATGTACACTGGGGAGGAAAGCTTGCATTATGTAAGTCCTTAAAACCCCTAATTCAAAGCAACTGGAAACACTAATATGAAATAGAACTAGAGGAATATCATATACGTTTGTATACAGTAATTTATGGTTTATGTGATACTTTTGTGAGAATAAAGATCTCTACAATTAAATAAATTACTCTTTTACTATAATTGACTAATCATGTTTAGAAACTACAGATAAATATACTCATGTATATGGTTTACATGAATATGGCAATATGTATTATGACAATAAGATTGTATTATATTTTTGTTTATACTCCTGTTGTATTCCTATGATCAGCAATAGCTTAGTAAAGGCAAATTAACCAATTACAGTTTGAGTTATGGGGGAAAACACGCTAGTTTGTTTATTTTTAATTTATTGATTTATTCATTCACTTATGTATCTATTTATCTTTGATTCTATACAGCAACAAACATTGATACTACTGTAAGAATACTGTACTGTTTACTTTCTTCTAATAAAGTTCTGGCTTGGTGTATATTTAAGGAACACAATTCAAGCTTTAATTTGCATTCCCTGCAAACCTTCTCACACATGCATATTATACATTTCGCTGGGCACTCATCAAGATTTCCCCTTAGATTTTAATACCTTCAAAGGCGTGCCCAACATAGCCGATACGGTATGGCTACCAATCATGGTCAGAAGTCTGTATGACAAACTTCATGCTCTCATTCTACCTCTGTCTTTTGGTCAATAAGATCGAGAGCGTAAGCATACATTTCGATTCTACGCCATTTTGTGTCCTTTGTTTTGGTTATTGTTCAAGGATATTTAGCAAAAGGAGTAGCACCGTGAACTAACGCAACCAATAAGCTGCTCAAGGCTTCGTATATCGATAAATAATGTGACGTAGACGCGAGATGCAGTGAGATTTTCTTTGGCACTCTTTGTACATCTGTTTACCTGCATGGCTCTGTAAACAGAGTTATCCGTGCAGTGGCGCCATCTAATACTTGTAATACAGGTGAGCATTCATGCCATCATGCAAGTAGGAGTCTATGTTTATTGAGTTTGCATAGTCGTACTTTTAAAAAAAGGCAAATAGATAACAAGAGAGCAACTAAAGCAAAATTCTTACACAGCATGCAAAATGCTCGTAAGTTATACAAAGGGTTATTGATTAATCAGTGCTTCCTTGTGTTCCACGTAGTATTCTAGTGCCATACAATTGAGCTTGAGTGTGAAAAATCATATAAATAAATTTAAAGAATAATTTATATTAAACATATATTTTAAGGTTTCCAGTGACAGAACACAGCTGAGTTAAGTTATACGTGCTTGCCACTTACAACATATTTTAAAAACCTTAATCACTGCGAGAAAGATAATGAGAAAAAGCAAATAAATTTAAATTTGATAGTTATATCCTAGAAATAAACATATTATACATGAGATGAATGCCAATAAAATGCCTACAATGCATCCTTGTTTTGCTCAAGTTGATAAAAACGCGAATGTCAGATGTCACAGGGCCCCACTGCACGCACAGCTGCTACACATAAGGCCGCATAGGTAAGAGACACAATGCCTAGGTTGTAGGGACACTACTCTTATTATGGCATTAACGGGGATAAGTGTGCATATAGAGTTTAATGGTAAACTTAATAATGATACCGAAATTGTTTTAGAATCAGATCACTAATACCTATAAAGAGTGATAGGCAGATCGTTAAACATTTGCAATAAATCACCTCTGTAGGTAAATATAAATGCATAATGTCATAAACATAAGTTAGTCTTAACTTAGTCTGTATCGTTAGCCAGATCCTTAGTGCAGGTTATGTACTACATTAACGTTAAAGAGGCCGAGTTGCTGCCGAGCATAATGAGGAAATTCCGAAAATTACAGAGAAAAGGAAATTCTGGGAATTTTAGCCTGGCACATGCCAGTCGTGTTTGAGATACAAACTAGCAACTTTGGTAGGGAGTGATGCTTGAAAGTGGGATTTAAGAGTCAGCCTGGGTGGCTCAGTTGGCTAGACGCTGGCCTACAAGTCCCAAGGTCGCGGGTCGATGGTTTTTAAGTTTGCTTTAAAACGGCAGCTCCATGTCAGTAGATTTACTGGCATGTAAAAGAACTCCCGCGGAACGAAATTCCGGCACACCGGCAAAGCTAATGTGATCCTGGCAATTGAAAGCGTCGTTAAACAACAAAATAATTTTACGGGACTTAAGGTAATAACAAAGCGTGTATTGTAAAAATATGCATCTTTTCCTTCGTGTGTTCACAGTTCAGAGACGTACCTATGATGCAATATCGATTTTGTCCAGCGCTTAAAGACCACGCTTGAGCTGTGGAGATTTAAATATTTAGACATTTAATGGACGATGGATTGGTGGAGGAGGTCCAGTAGCATGGCCTCCGCGTTCGCCGGATTTCAATACATTGGATTTCTGGCTATGGGGACATTTAAAGACATTGGTGTATGCCAAACCCATAAAAATGTGGATACGGTGCACATTTTTGTAAAATGGCTCATATCTCAACACATATTTGTTTCCGGATACATGTTTATAGGAAAATTTATTCTAGTTTTGACCAATCCCAGCTCCTGTTGCAATATCCGGCACTTTTTTTAAATACCCTGTATAGAGCTCTTCCATGCTTAAGGTCGACACCAATTTATATATTACGGAACAGCAAAGGAAATAGGAATTCTGACACTTGAACATTACCAGTCGTTAAATACACGTTAAGTCAGATCAGATTATATATTTCGAGTGTAGGTTGGAGAACGTTTGTCTTCGACTTGAGCAGCTTATGGTGTAATGGTATTATTATATGAGTGGCACAAAACCGCTAGAACTAACAGCGCAGCTCTCTGGGTACATCTTTAATCACGTTCTGCTAAATAATTTCGCGCATCGAAGCATTTATAGACAATTTGGAAACAACAAACATAGGAGTTCCATACCAAAGTTTACAAAACAGATCGGACACCGCAGATCAGAATATACAGGAAGTAACCCTGAGCAGAAGTGATCGTACAGTACAATTCTGGCAGGGTTCAAAAGACATTAACACACGAAAAACTCCCTTTGTAGTAAACTTTCATCTCTTGATTCCCAACGTCCGTATCACATTAATACTGTGGCAGATACCACTGTAATCCTATCCCACAAGTACACTTTCTCTGACGTCATTGATCTCTTCTCCAAGGAATTGACAATTATTCAGTTTTAGGGGCAGAGCTGTTGGTCATAACACAGCCCCCGATATCCGGAGGACCAGTGGCTCAGACCCCAGATCCGGCAATCCCGTACTTTCAGAATTCAGTTCCCAGATGGCATGATTTCCTGTAGCTTTAACACAGAGTTTTGAGACCTTAACACCACAAATATACACACGCTTTCACAATCTAGTAACATCCGCTAGTTTAGCACATAATTATGGTTTAAGAATTGGTAATTAACCTTTGCTCATTGCGTTCGAGCTCTGTTGTAGAGCAGATATAATCTGTCTTGGTTGCTTTTCCAAGATCAGCAATTGCTTCCCGTCATGCTGATTTCATGGAGATTCAGAGAACAACAATAGAGCCTGACTTCTCCTTGTTAATATGAATGCTAGCTTTTTATGTAAAATACATGATGTGATACATGTGTGATACAGCACATATTACATTTCCTCAGCTCAGCAGGGAAGCAGTCGCATCATTGGGATAGGATTCGGCGAACAGGATCGTCGGTCTGAAAGACTTTTGAGACATGGGCAGACCGTCGAGCCATCTCGTTTCCTGAGTGCCTCTTCGGCGAAGTCTCACACGCAAAATATATTCAATAGGAAACACCCTTAAACGAGTTCATATTGTGAAAGATTTTCGTAGGTTAGTTTGAAATAACTTTCCATATTGATGCGATCGAGTAGTTGCGAAACTAGTTCCTTATGAACATTTTCTGTTGACTGCTATGACCTCCTTCGTCAGTGCGACAGGCCACTTCAAATATTTTTTAAACCATTACCACTTTTCTGCCAGGTTTGGTAGGTGGTGAAAATGTGATGTCAGTGGTTTCCGTCAAAGCTTCCTCGCTATCAAAAGATAGTCAGACTATAAAGTTCAATGTCACAGCCGGGAATGGAACCATGGATCCTACTCTTTCCGTGCGGCTGCTCTGACCATATGAGCTATCATGGCAACATGCCGGTACTTGATTACTACAAACTCCCAACTGTGGCATTCAATTTTTCAGTGCAATTCTACTCTTCAGCACTTGTCGCACACACGGTATTATGTTAAAGAATAGATCATTATAATTTTTGCTAGTGTTTCCCTTCAACATTTATAAACATAAAGTTTATATCCGAGCCCAAAAATTTACATAATTATTATAAATTAAGTCAAAAATAGACAGAGAGCTTCTTCCTTCATATGTTGCCCTTGTTACACCATCAGTCGACATCGACAGCGTGTGAGCCTGCCTAAAATAAAAGGGGCAGTGAAATGATAGTAGATCAGTGTACAGAAATTCATGGTAGAAAAACTGTCGCAGCATTCGGCTTGAAAACCAGGGAATACCACAAAAATACCCGTGTTCAAAATGACTGACCTCAGTAACAGAACCCAGGACCTTCCGAATAGGAGCCCCACTTATACCGCTGAGCCATCTTGCTCGGTCTGCTATGCGTAACTTAAATGTATTATCACTGCACATAGAAATTAATACATTATCACGATTTAAAATTTTGACAGTTTTAAAATTATCTGAAAACAGTAAGGAACAAGCAACGCGTGAACCCAGTGCTTCTCAGAAAATAAAGTTTGTTTGCTTTAGCTATACCCTCATTGCTTTCAAAGGCTCAAGCTTGCACGTAACCGTTTTACGAAAGCAAATATTGAACTGAATAGGAGCGAGCAACCGAACCCCATTAAAACTTCCGTTTTCCGAAAAGAGTTACATCACAGCGTTGGAGAATATTTAACTCCATTAGAAATGCACAAACATTGCCTCAGAACGTATTTTTACGGCGAACGAAAATGTAAACACGGGAGGTCTTTCAAACTGCTCTGCGTGCTCTTTAACAATCTTCTCACATCTTCCCTAAAACTACCCTTGGGTCCCGTTGCTACCTGATACCCTTTATCACGTACACAGTAGGTGCAGAATGTACTGCAGTTCACCTACAAATTTGATATATGTGTGTCACTGAAAATTTATGGTATTTTCAAACACTCTGAATAGGAAAGGGTTCGCGCCCATGTTCATGTGTGTATGTGTCTCTGAACAGCATGGCTCAAAAATGAAAATTCGGATTATCACCCAACTTCGTATTCAAGTTCAATATCTTTCGAACCTGCGACATTCTCCCTAACCCAATTACCGTTTAATGGACCGAGTGGGATGGCTCAGGCGGTAGCGCCTGTGGACCACAGCCAACCTTGGGCTTTTTAGGGTGCTTTTCTCGGGTCTCTCAGGCGAATGCTGGTGCGGATATTTACCTTACATCACCCGAATCACTACCTTTCATTTCGTTCTCTCTATACGATAGTAAGAGTAAGCGGGGTCGCCGTAGCTTGCGCTACGGTGAAACTTACGCTCTGGAATTACAGTGTTCAGCTCAGGAGAGGCACTGTGGTCGACTGGGTGCCCGCTGGGGGATTGATTCATCAGCCGGACCTGGCTGGTGGCGTCCTCTCTGTGGTGACCTGGAAATCCGTTAGGCTGATGAACTGTGTGCACATGTTGGGGACCCACTCTAGTAGTTCTGTGATGCATTCCGGGGTCTGACGCACAATAAGCCATTATGACAACCTCCACCGTTACCTGGAGTATTTTCAAGGTTTTTTACTTCCGGCCGATTCAACGATTCCCAAAAGTAGTGGTTACACTGCTCAAAATGCACTGGGGCTCCATCATGCTAAAACCAAATCCTCCTTATGATATCTAGAGATACCTAGAGCTCAAGAATCAGTATAAGCAGTATAACCATTACTTTTGGCAATCAGTGAATCGACCGGGGAGGACCTCTCCATTGGCCTGCAAGATTCCCAGACCTCATCCCATTAGACTCCCCTCTCTGGGGCTACATTCTACCCCTACTGACCAGGAAGCGGAATTGAGTGATAGAGTTCTTGCAGCGGTCACACAACTGCAGAACACACTATGCATTTTCGAGCGAACGGGGGACTCCCTGCTGCGTCCATACCTGCCCTACGCTGAGGTTTAGAGCTGCTCACTTTGACCATTTATTGTAGTTTAATACTGATCAGAACAATAAAGCGATGAAAAACGTTTACTACATTTTCTTCTCAATCAAACACAGTAGTCACCTATATACCGACTACGCCAACGATATCATTAATATTTTGTGGATTTTGGGAACACTTTGTATAGACAGAGAGTGTAACAAAGCGACGCGGAATTGCACGGATGACTGTTCTGTGATGCGCAGACCAAATGAAAGGAATAGGTTCAGCCCAAGCCCCGCTTTGCTTTTATTCCTCTCGTGAAGCGCTCATTGCTTCACAGATACTTCACAAGCCACGCAATTTGTCTTCATCTGTTTTCTCCGAGAGTGGCCGTTTCGCTTTAGTCTAATAGGCGGGGTACAACATGAGTCCATTACCGCAACAATCGAATTACAGATAATTAAGGGCCGCTCAATAAATACCCTTCCATCAGACCACAAGAAACGCCCACATTGTACCAGCTCATCGGCAGTAAATTGGCGATAATATGGAGCAATTGTATATTGTTAACTGTCCTTATTATGATGCTAAGGGACACCGGTTGAATGCAATTAGAACGCACGCTAGGGTAGCTGATATTTGACGCCACACCTCTAAGGGTGCCTTTATTATGTGATAGTTATGCATTACTTCCTTTATCCTTTCTCTCCTAGCTATGATTTTACCTATGATCTTTAGTGCTTGATAACCCCAGGAGGAACGGATGGGGTGAAGGAACCGCAGGAGTCTAGGAACCATGCATGGACACCACTGATACGCGTTCTTGCTTCACTCCACCGGCCATCCCTCCCCTTCACTACTGTTCAGCTTCCGACACGTCTCATTGAGTGGCAACTATGGTTTCGTCGGGAGTCTATTTTTACTACGTATACCAAAGTAGAGGAAGTATTGATTTCCGCCCAAAAATTCGATGTCAAGATTTCACCGGAAATATATGTTTTGAGGCCCCCTGAATCCAGAAGAAGCAGCGTGTGTATCTGTCTGTATGTCTCTCAGCCATTCTGTCTGTCTGTCAGTCTGTGGACAGCATAACTCAGAAACGAAAAGTGGGCTAAAAACCAAGTTGGTATTTAAGTTTAATGTCTTTCAAGGATGCAACATGAAGATTATGAAGAAAATTACTCCACACTAAACTAGCATTTACATGGAAAATTTTTCGAAACTTTTATTTTCTTGAAAATGTATCTAACGATTTTGATTAAAATGCCATATGTTTGAAATATTTTTATGACAAATGAAATGTTAATCTTGAATTTTGTGGCTATAACCCATGAAGTCCCATTTACTCTGGATGACTTTTGCATAACTGGTAAACTGTAATAGATAGAGCAAATCTTACTATACAAAAAATGTAGGTCTTTCTAAAACACAATTTATGTCCAAATAATTTTTTTTTTTTTTTGTAGAGTGAACCATTTCGGATATATTTCTTGCTATTTGTGTCGTTTTGGGAAAAAGGACTTTCGTCAAATGCAACACCGTTGTGTCCATTTTTTATATGTTAACTGTGCAAAGAGAACATAATTTGAAAGCTTTAAAGGATTTGACTATCGCTCAAAGCCTACTCTATTCCCATATTCCGGTTGCACGTGCAAGAAAACACGCAATAAGATTCTGCAAATGTTTGTCTCAACTAACACGAAGAAGATAGAAGAATAGGAGTCTGTAAGAATGGTTAGTACAAGAGTAGAGAAAGTAATGTGAGTGCAACACATTAGATTTTTTGAAAAGTGGCAGAGAGAGGTGTTTATTTACAATTGCGAAGGGTACTTTCTGAAAACTCGTATTTATAAACGATGCGACTTCCACTTTTTAGGGGGGTTAGTTTCTTATTAGTTTATCTAATATAAGCTATTGTGTATCTTGTTTCAAAGTTTAAACAAGATATTCAGTTTAAAGCTAAACTGTTGTTCAAATGGTTTTAAAATATTTTAGGGCTAAACGGAAATGGAATTTTTCTGCTTTATTTATTGTGAAAGTGAAACTGTTTAGTGTATTAATCATAAGGCAGCGTAAAAATATTGCGAGCATAAGATAAAGAGAGGTTACAGACTTGAACATTATGTAATTTTTCTAACCACAGTATGCGGCTGTAATAATTATTGTATGCAAAATATGTTTACTATGGACAAAATAGTAACAGCGTAGAAATTATTACCACCGCGCAGTTGTAACGCAGCCACCACTGCGCTTGTCGTATCAAACCAACCTTCGTCACTCGACAAGAGAATGTGGGGTGAGTAAAGAAAGTTCAGTCGCTATCTCTCTTCTCGTTCCCATGCCTTCTATTGACCGTGGACAGACTAGCCGAGAGAGTCGTGCAGAAATCCCTAACAATTCCCCAAGCTTGATGGTTCGGTCACACCGATGGTCTCCTTGGAGAAGGCTTCCCTCAGACGGAACAGGTAGAACTTCACTCAACTGAGACAGCTAACTTTTCAACTTTCAAACGAACAAGAACCTGCGCCATTCCAAGTGAAACATGAATCAACCAGGAAAAATCACGAAACACCCACAGTCAGATTGATCTGCCGCAGGTATAACCCAAGACCTCCCAAGTGTGAACCTTCCACGTTACATATTCGAAGAGTAAACCCTGAAGTTTGATTAGCATGCTTATAGACGGATGACGGAGGAACCGTATTTGCCAAGTAGCTGCCTGGTTTCAATTACTAACCACTGTGTTTATTTATCATTAACGTCCGCTGCCCATTTCTCTATCTTCAGGATCAAGTGTGTATGAATAATGAATGACTTACGTCACCAGAGGCACCATATCTGCTCGGGAGTTGCATACTAAGCGGACGATGTCCCACCTCTGGGTCCTGTTAAAGCCAGCTCCATAGGTTGTGAGAAAAACTGTCTGCTATTGCACAGAATGATGAAACTCCGCAGAACAATCGAATACAGGTGTCCTTTTAGCAATCACCCACCCCCCACAGGAGGAAGGGATACAGTGAAGGTACAACAGTAGCCTACAGGCCACAACGACGCGCGGAAGTCTTCAATAGTTGCTGGCTCATACACCCGTCCCATTGCTGGAACCACCTAGAGAGGGCGATGAGTGACTCGTCGATCCAACTGCTCTCTAGTATCAACGGAAGGTACTCCATTTGAGCGAGCATCCACGCCATCTGTCCAGCACCAATATTCCCCTGGAAGTACGCCTAAGGAACCACCGAAACCCCAAGGTCAGAGTGTTCCATCAACGGGTACTGAACCCGGAGCCTTCAAATATGATCCTTACAGAGGGCCACTATCCTTGGTTAGTATGTCCAAGAAATTTGAAGTTTCTACTGATTTTGTTTACACCTGTAATTCAAAGTAACGTTTACTATGAATCGAAGAAACATTAAGACTTCATGTGATTCAAGTACGGCCCAGGTTCGATTCCAGGGACCGCATGTGGTGGTGGACGAAGCGGCGTCTGGGCCAGTTTTCTCAGGGTTCACCGGTTTTCTTCACCACTCATTACACCAACTGCCTACATTTTATATCATCTTCCTCCTCACGCTCATACCTGGTGCTGGGCTGACCACCCATTTCCAGGTCTTCACTCTGTCCAGCCCGTAGGTTTGCCTGCTCCCGGACAGGCATTTGACCCTAGGCAAAGGCACAGGCACACATGAAGAAGAAGTGATTCAATGATCCCAACAGACCTCGAGACAATACCATGAAATCTGAAGTGGCATGATTTCTATATCATTCATGGCACTCTATTTTTCAGCAGCGACAGTCACATTTTATTGCTTAGAATCTCGACTAGTGCTACACATTCTTTAAATACGATTAAAAGTTTTAAAATTTAGTCTGCGAGCATCAATGGGAAAGAGAAATGCCCGTTAATGGTAATTTTTCATGCGACTTCCATTCATCATTACACAATTTACTGAACTGAAAAGCCTGACCTTTTCAACTGTTCAGCTGTTGCATATAAACCCTATAGTATGAAACAAATGAATTTTAGGAAAAACCATCAGTGGTTCTGGTTTGTTTTCATGGGTGCTGGTCAATATCAAACCAAACACTAGGTAAAATACATTGATCTGATTTGTGCAAACAGAAAATTTAGTTCAGAGATGCGCTCTGATACATGCTCTCACATGATATTTTCTTCTCACCCTTGTACATGCTATCTTTATTACTCCATCTATTTGTCCTTATTCGAGCTAAGCACTTGCTGTGTTACGAATTTTCTTATAGGTATAATAGGAATGGGAGAATTGGTCGGCTCAGTTGCTTAGGCACTGGCCTAGTAATTCCAAGGTCACCAACTCAAACCTGGCCCAGGCCGGTGGATTCTAAGTGTGCTTAAAGGCAACAACCTCATGCCTGTATAATTACTGGTATCTAAAATAACTTCCATAGGATGAAACTACTGCACATCGACAGCGGTGGGGCTCTAATGACCTAGCTGTCGACGGGCCCTTAAACCCTAATCACTCACTCACTCACTCGACAGCGGTAGTCGGTCTGGGTGGCTTAGGTGGCTAGACGCTGACCTACTGATCCCTAGGTCGCGGGTTCAAAGCCAGCCCAGACCGATGATTTGAAGTGTGCTTAAAAACGACAGCTCCATATAAGTAGATTTACTGATATGTAAAAACTCCTGTGGGACAAAATTGCGACACACCGGCTACCGTGATGTGGTCCTGGCAACTGACAGCGTGTTAAACAACAAAGCGACACGGAAGCGGCATGGCAAAGTGCTATGTATATGCGAACAGACTGTAGGGATGGAAGCTGCGACGGCACTGCTTCAGCACTTGGGAATTTCTCAGCCTAGTCCTACGGTAATCACTGTGAACCAGTGTGTATTGTAACAATGCACGTATCATCGGAAAACTATATTTTCGCCCCCAAGCACCATATGTAATAAAAGCGCAGTTAGCACAATGGCTTCCATTCCAGAGGACCTGGGTTATATTCTTGGGGCCACCACCCAGAGCATGGTTTTTCATGATTTTTACCTTTTTGATATTGTAAATACTGCGGTATTTTTCCTTCCACAACGAATTTATTTTCCCTCAACCCATATAATTTAGTTGGTCGGTATCGGGCAAATGGTACAGATGCTTTCTCAATGAAAAATTTTCTCGGCCCTGGCAGATGGCAGCATACTTTGTGTCGCCTTATATAGGTCGAGTTCCACTGGAAGGAAACCTCTGAAGAGCTCGTCACGTTGATGTGATCGGGTCACTAAGCTTGAAATCATTAGGGACCTCTGTGAGTCTCTGTCGCCTGGTCTGCCTGCGGCCTATAGCCTCATGTCATCTCACCCGTCTCGTCTGGGGGTGGTGAGTATAAAAGACCTGCGTTGGATCGAGTTAAGGGTATTCCACTCCTTTGCCAGACCATATTCGTGCATCTGTAAGCCGTGCTGAAGTATACGTTTACCAAATTTTACTATACAGCTATTAATAGGAAACAAACCTTCATAAAGGGAACGAAAGGTTACGGGGTATGGGCTATAGGAAGTGGGAGGGGCCAGTCTGTCACATGATCACAATACCGAGGAGGCCAGGTACAGTCAACGCTTGAACGTTCTGTATAATGCTACTGCATAATTTACATTCTGTGCTGCAATAAAGTATTCACTCCCAAATTCTTTTACAATTTGAGCAGTACTGAATTTTTCGATTTCCGTGCTGGATGCATTACGAAGGGTGAGACACTATGTACTACACGCAGTGAACCTAGTTGTGTTTTGCGCTGTCACTTTACACGTGCAATGATGTCACGCTCAGCCCATGTGGCGGGCAACGTACGATTGCCTCATTTCGCTAGGGTTGTATAATGGTTCGAAGCCCTGTTGAGGATAAGTGATGACTGACTTGTTCCAATCGGGGTTATTTCTTGTAGAATAAGCCTCCAACCGTTCCATTCGGTGTGTGACAGGCCCTCAGAGAGAGCTCTCCTTGGTGAGAAACAGGCTTAAAGTGTTCCCAAAGGGTCTGTACCATCTTGGAAGTTTGCCACACCACCAAAATCCTAACCGAACATTGCACTTGCATGGCAAGACCTGTGCGTTCTCTTCTGAAACATACATCTAATGTACCATCTTGGAAGTTTGCCACACCACCAAAATCCTAACCGAACATTGCACTTGCATGGCAAGACCTGTGCGTTCTCTTCTGAAACATACATCTAACTGTTTATCATCCGCCTCTGGCTACATAATTTGAAAGTCACAGGAGAACCATCCGGCACTAATTTCACCAAAGATGTCCCTTACTTCGAGAGGATTTGTCCAGTGTTCATAAAATTCTTCCTGGTAGTTCCTGTATTATGCAGCACTGCTGGAGCAATTTCTAGAATAAACCACGGAGATATTTAGGCAGACATTATTTCTGGTATACTAATGTACTCCATTGGCTAAAGATTGCAAGGGGAAAACAGGAATGAATCGTCGGTAAAGAGGAGTACGCGTGTATCTCAGAAGCACAATGGAAACGTAATTAATGCTTCTTTCTGTGTTCTCTAAACATAGTACAATATTTAGCTTTGTAAACACTGTTTCATGCTCTTCGACATCTACGGCCATGTTTTAGAACAGACGTTTGCGTCGGTAAATTACGTTTAGGCTTGCAATTTATCGAACGCTCGGTGGAAATATATTTCTGCTTTATTAGTTACTCTACGCTGGGTCGACGAATTATATCTCCCATCGAACCCTGTGAAATACTGTGACATCTACAATGATAATGGTAGATGTTATCCCTCGGTACCGTATTGATTACGCAGAATAGTTTATAGGCTTTTGTTTCGGGATGCAGCTTTGAAAATTACAGGCATTCCAAAATCTTTATAACGGTTATGCTTCTGCAGTTCATTCCACCACTAAATGGATGTTAGTTCTATTCTGAATCATTAGGAATTGAATTAATGGGCTTCTATTTACGGCGCGCTAATAAAGAGACATTTCGTAATGAAGCGTAATCAAGGTATATCGTGTATGAATAATTGTGTGGTGGGATGGATGCCATTGGACATAAATTAGAAGGTGTAGGTACATCATTACTCCTTGTAAAAGCGGAAGTTCCTAAATATAGCCAGTGTTCAAGGGGAGAGCACACTGAGATTTTAGACCAAAATAGTCCAGAGACAACAGACGAGGTTTTTGAACTGAAGCTTCTTATGGCAGGGCTTTGAAATTCTGATCCGCAACCTTTTTGTGTGACGAAAAGTGGTGGAGGTAAACACTGTGTCAGATAGAGTGGGAGCAGTGTCTCGCTAGCCTTCGGGTATCGGAGAAGAGTGAGACATTACACTCTTGTCGCTTTCTTTCATTCTCATTGTATGTGGTTGCGTGTGCTACGTTCAGGCGGCGTGGCGATCACTGAGCAAAGCTGTTGGTTGTCAACAGAGCATTCGTTAAAACACGTGTTAATATGCCTAAGTTAGGCGCGTAAAGAACAAGAGCGTGGCGTGAGAGAAAACGTGCTGGCGAAGTGACAGTTCAGAATGAATAATTAAATTGCGTCTCTGTAATAGAGAGGTTTCCCTTCTATCGTGTGTATTTACGACATACCCTTTCTTTTTTGCATTATAAGTTGCCCCATTGTGTGAGGCACACGGTATATGGTTATTGTAGCTGTGGTGCCATTTCCAAAATTAACTGGGAGATTCTTAAATAGCACAGGCATCTCTCTTTAATACGCCACGCCCCCCCCCCACGTAGCAACATTTCTGCAATATTTGCAAATCCATTTATCCATCCATCCATACAGCCAGACAGCCAGACAGCAAGACAGCCAGGCAGCGAGACAGCCGAACAGCCGAGAGCGCCGGGTAGCACCGGAGAGCGCCGGAGAGCGCCGGAGACGGACGGACGGACGACAAACCGACCGACCGACAGACAGACAGCCAGACAGGCAGAGAGGCAGGCAGGCGGGCGGGCGGGCGGGCGGGCGGATGGACGGACGGACCGACAGACAGACCGAAAGACCGGCAGGCGGGCGGGCGGGCGGGCGGACGGACGGACGGAGAGAGAGACAGAGAGAGAGACAGAGAGAGAGACAGAGAGAGACAGACAGAGAGAGAGACAGAGAGAGAGACAGAGAGAGAGAGAGAGAGACAGACAGAGAGAGACAGAGAGACAGACAGAGAGAGACAGACAGACAGACAGACAGACAGACAGACAGACAGACAGACAGACAGACAGACAGACAGACAGACAGACAGACAGACAGACAGACAGACAGACAGACAGACAGACAGACAGACAGACAGACAGACAGACAGACAGACAGACAGACAGACAGACAGACAGACAGACAGACAGACAGACAGACAGACAGACAGACAGACAGACAGACAGACAGACAGACAGACAGACAGACAGACAGACAGACAGACAGACAGACAGACAGACAGACAGACAGACAGACAGACAGACAGACAGACAGACAGACAGACAGACAGACAGACAGACAGACAGACAGACAGACAGACAGACAGACAGACAGACAGACAGACAGACAGACAGACAGACAGACAGACAGACAGACAGACAGACAGACAGACAGACAGACAGACAGACAGACAGACAGACAGACAGACAGACAGACAGACAGACAGACAGACAGACACAGACAGACAGACAGACACAGACAGACACAGACAGACACAGACAGACAGACACAGACAGACAGACAGACACAGACAGACAGACAGACACAGACAGACAGACAGACACAGACAGACAGACAGACACAGACAGACAGACACAGACAGACAGACAGACACAGACAGACAGACAGACACAGACAGACAGACAGACACAGACAGACAGACAGACACAGACAGACAGACAGACACAGACAGACAGACAGACAGACACAGACAGACAGACAGACACAGACAGACAGACAGACACAGACAGACAGACAGACAGACAGACAGACAGACAGACAGACAGACACAGACAGACAGACAGACAGACACAGACAGACAGACACACAGACACAGACACAGACACAGACACAGACACAGACACAGACACAGACACAGACACAGACACAGACACAGACACAGACACAGACACAGACACAGACACAGACACAGACACAGACACAGACACAGACACAGACAGACACAGACAGACACAGACAGACACAGACAGACACAGACAGACACAGACAGACACAGACAGACAGACACAGACAGACAGACACAGACAGACAGACACAGACAGACAGACACAGACAGACAGACAGACACAGACAGACAGACACAGACAGACAGACAGACACAGACAGACAGACACAGACAGACAGACAGACACAGACAGACAGACAGACACAGACAGACAGACAGACACAGACAGACACAGACAGACACAGACAGACAGACACAGACAGACAGACAGACAGACACAGACAGACAGACAGACACAGACAGACAGACAGACACAGACAGACAGACAGACACAGACAGACAGACAGACACAGACAGACAGACAGACACAGACAGACAGACAGACACAGACAGACAGACAGACACAGACAGACAGACAGACACAGACAGACAGACACAGACAGACAGACAGACACAGACAGACAGACACAGACAGACAGACAGACACAGACAGACAGACAGACACAGACAGACAGACAGACACAGACAGACAGACAGACACAGACAGACAGACACAGACAGACAGACACAGACACAGACACAGAGACAGACACAGACACAGACACAGACACAGACACAGACACAGACACAGAGACAGAGACAGACACAGACACAGACACAGACACAGACACAGAGACAGAGACAGACACAGAGACAGACACAGACACAGACACAGACACAGACACAGACACAGAGACAGAGACAGACACAGAGACAGACACAGAGACAGACACAGACACAGACACAGAGACAGACACAGACACAGACACAGAGACAGACACAGACACAGAGACAGAGACAGACACAGAGACAGACACAGAGACAGACACAGAGACAGACACAGACACAGACACAGACACAGACACAGACACAGAGACAGACACAGAGACAGACACAGACACAGACACAGACACAGACACAGACACAGACACAGACACAGACACAGACACAGA
>CM060964.1:35862910-35960410 GCA_030765045.1 Tenodera sinensis | reverse complement strand
CAGACAGACAGACAGACAGACAGACAGACAGACAGACAGACAGACAGACAGACAGACAGACAGACAGACAGACAGACAGACAGACAGACAGACAGACAGACAGACAGACAGACAGACAGACAGACAGACAGACAGACAGACAGACAGACAGACAGACAGACAGACAGACAGACAGACAGACAGACAGACAGACAGACAGACAGACAGACAGACAGACAGACAGACAGACAGACAGACAGACAGACAGACAGACAGACAGACAGACAGACAGACAGACAGACAGACAGACAGACAGACAGACAGACAGACAGACAGACAGACAGACAGACAGACAGACAGACAGACAGACAGACAGACAGACAGACAGACAGACAGACAGACAGACAGACAGACAGACAGACAGACAGACAGACAGACAGACAGACAGACAGACAGACAGACAGACAGACAGACAGACAGACAGACAGACAGACAGACAGACAGACAGACAGACAGACAGACAGACAGACAGACAGACAGACAGACAGACAGACAGACAGACAGACAGACAGACAGACAGACAGACAGACAGACAGACAGACAGACAGACAGACAGACAGACAGACAGACAGACAGACAGACAGACAGACAGACAGACAGACAGACAGACAGACAGACAGACAGACAGACAGACAGACAGACAGACAGACAGACAGACAGACAGACAGACAGACAGACAGACAGACAGACAGACAGACAGACAGACAGACAGACAGACAGACAGACAGACAGACAGACAGACAGACAGACAGACAGACAGACAGACAGACAGACAGACAGACAGACAGACAGACAGACAGACAGACAGACAGACAGACAGACAGACAGACAGACAGACAGACAGACAGACAGACAGACAGACAGACAGACAGACAGACAGACAGACAGACAGACAGACAGACAGACAGACAGACAGACAGACAGACAGACAGACAGACAGACAGACAGACAGACAGACAGACAGACAGACAGACAGACAGACAGACAGACAGACAGACAGACAGACAGACAGACAGACAGACAGACAGACAGACAGACAGACAGACAGACAGACAGACAGACAGACAGACAGACAGACAGACAGACAGACAGACAGACAGACAGACAGACAGACAGACAGACAGACAGACAGACAGACAGACAGACAGACAGACAGACAGACAGACAGACAGACAGACAGACAGACAGACAGACAGACAGACAGACAGACAGACAGACAGACAGACAGACAGACAGACAGACAGACAGACAGACAGACAGACAGACAGACAGACAGACAGACAGACAGACAGACAGACAGACAGACAGACAGACAGACAGACAGACAGACAGACAGACAGACAGACAGACAGACAGACAGACAGACAGACAGACAGACAGACAGACAGACAGACAGACAGACAGACAGACAGACAGACAGACAGACAGACAGACAGACAGACAGACAGACAGACAGACAGACAGACAGACAGACAGACAGACAGACAGACAGACAGACAGACAGACAGACAGACAGACAGACAGACAGACAGACAGACAGACAGACAGACAGACAGACAGACAGACAGACAGACAGACAGACAGACAGACAGACAGACAGACAGACAGACAGACAGACAGACAGACAGACAGACAGACAGACAGACAGACAGACAGACAGACAGACAGACAGACAGACAGACAGACAGACAGACAGACAGACAGACAGACAGACAGACAGACAGACAGACAGACAGACAGACAGACAGACAGACAGACAGACAGACAGACAGACAGACAGACAGACAGACAGACAGACAGACAGACAGACAGACAGACAGACAGACAGACAGACAGACAGACAGACAGACAGACAGACAGACAGACAGACAGACAGACAGACAGACAGACAGACAGACAGACAGACAGACAGACAGACAGACAGACAGACAGACAGACAGACAGACAGACAGACAGACAGACAGACAGACAGACAGACAGACAGACAGACAGACAGACAGACAGACAGACAGACAGACAGACAGACAGACAGACAGACAGACAGACAGACAGACAGACAGACAGACAGACAGACAGACAGACAGACAGACAGACAGACAGACAGACAGACAGACAGACAGACAGACAGACAGACAGACAGACAGACAGACAGACAGACAGACAGACAGACAGACAGACAGACAGACAGACAGACAGACAGACAGACAGACAGACAGACAGACAGACAGACAGACAGACAGACAGACAGACAGACAGACAGACAGACAGACAGACAGACAGACAGACAGACAGACAGACAGACAGACAGACAGACAGACAGACAGACAGACAGACAGACAGACAGACAGACAGACAGACAGACAGACAGACAGACAGACAGACAGACAGACAGACAGACAGACAGACAGACAGACAGACAGACAGACAGACAGACAGACAGACAGACAGACAGACAGACAGACAGACAGACAGACAGACAGACAGACAGACAGACAGACAGACAGACAGACAGACAGACAGACAGACAGACAGACAGACAGACAGACAGACAGACAGACAGACAGACAGACAGACAGACAGACAGACAGACAGACAGACAGACAGACAGACAGACAGACAGACAGACAGACAGACAGACAGACAGACAGACAGACAGACAGACAGACAGACAGACAGACAGACAGACAGACAGACAGACAGACAGACAGACAGACAGACAGACAGACAGACAGACAGACAGACAGACAGACAGACAGACAGACAGACAGACAGACAGACAGACAGACAGACAGACAGACAGACAGACAGACAGACAGACAGACAGACAGACAGACAGACAGACAGACAGACAGACAGACAGACAGACAGACAGACAGACAGACAGACAGACAGACAGACAGACAGACAGACAGACAGACAGACAGACAGACAGACAGACAGACAGACAGACAGACAGACAGACAGACAGACAGACAGACAGACAGACAGACAGACAGACAGACAGACAGACAGACAGACAGACAGACAGACAGACAGACAGACAGACAGACAGACAGACAGACAGACAGACAGACAGACAGACAGACAGACAGACAGACAGACAGACAGACAGACAGACAGACAGACAGACAGACAGACAGACAGACAGACAGACAGACAGACAGACAGACAGACAGACAGACAGACAGACAGACAGACAGACAGACAGACAGACAGACAGACAGACAGACAGACAGACAGACAGACAGACAGACAGACAGACAGACAGACAGACAGACAGACAGACAGACAGACAGACAGACAGACAGACAGACAGACAGACAGACAGACAGACAGACAGACAGACAGACAGACAGACAGACAGACAGACAGACAGACAGACAGACAGACAGACAGACAGACAGACAGACAGACAGACAGACAGACAGACAGACAGACAGACAGACAGACAGACAGACAGACAGACAGACAGACAGACAGACAGACAGACAGACAGACAGACAGACAGACAGACAGACAGACAGACAGACAGACAGACAGACAGACAGACAGACAGACAGACAGACAGACAGACAGACAGACAGACAGACAGACAGACAGACAGACAGACAGACAGACAGACAGACAGACAGACAGACAGACAGACAGACAGACAGACAGACAGACAGACAGACAGACAGACAGACAGACAGACAGACAGACAGACAGACAGACAGACAGACAGACAGACAGACAGACAGACAGACAGACAGACAGACAGACAGACAGACAGACAGACAGACAGACAGACAGACAGACAGACAGACAGACAGACAGACAGACAGACAGACAGACAGACAGACAGACAGACAGACAGACAGACAGACAGACAGACAGACAGACAGACAGACAGACAGACAGACAGACAGACAGACAGACAGACAGACAGACAGACAGACAGACAGACAGACAGACAGACAGACAGACAGACAGACAGACAGACAGACAGACAGACAGACAGACAGACAGACAGACAGACAGACAGACAGACAGACAGACAGACAGACAGACAGACAGACAGACAGACAGACAGACAGACAGACAGACAGACAGACAGACAGACAGACAGACAGACAGACAGACAGACAGACAGACAGACAGACAGACAGACAGACAGACAGACAGACAGACAGACAGACAGACAGACAGACAGACAGACAGACAGACAGACAGACAGACAGACAGACAGACAGACAGACAGACAGACAGACAGACAGACAGACAGACAGACAGACAGACAGACAGACAGACAGACAGACAGACAGACAGACAGACAGACAGACAGACAGACAGACAGACAGACAGACAGACAGACAGACAGACAGACAGACAGACAGACAGACAGACAGACAGACAGACAGACAGACAGACAGACAGACAGACAGACAGACAGACAGACAGACAGACAGACAGACAGACAGACAGACAGACAGACAGACAGACAGACAGACAGACAGACAGACAGACAGACAGACAGACAGACAGACAGACAGACAGACAGACAGACAGACAGACAGACAGACAGACAGACAGACAGACAGACAGACAGACAGACAGACAGACAGACAGACAGACAGACAGACAGACAGACAGACAGACAGACAGACAGACAGACAGACAGACAGACAGACAGACAGACAGACAGACAGACAGACAGACAGACAGACAGACAGACAGACAGACAGACAGACAGACAGACAGACAGACAGACAGACAGACAGACAGACAGACAGACAGACAGACAGACAGACAGACAGACAGACAGACAGACAGACAGACAGACAGACAGACAGACAGACAGACAGACAGACAGACAGACAGACAGACAGACAGACAGACAGACAGACAGACAGACAGACAGACAGACAGACAGACAGACAGACAGACAGACAGACAGACAGACAGACAGACAGACAGACAGACAGACAGACAGACAGACAGACAGACAGACAGACAGACAGACAGACAGACAGACAGACAGACAGACAGACAGACAGACAGACAGACAGACAGACAGACAGACAGACAGACAGACAGACAGACAGACAGACAGACAGACAGACAGACAGACAGACAGACAGACAGACAGACAGACAGACAGACAGACAGACAGACAGACAGACAGACAGACAGACAGACAGACAGACAGACAGACAGACAGACAGACAGACAGACAGACAGACAGACAGACAGACAGACAGACAGACAGACAGACAGACAGACAGACAGACAGACAGACAGACAGACAGACAGACAGACAGACAGACAGACAGACAGACAGACAGACAGACAGACAGACAGACAGACAGACAGACAGACAGACAGACAGACAGACAGACAGACAGACAGACAGACAGACAGACAGACAGACAGACAGACAGACAGACAGACAGACAGACAGACAGACAGACAGACAGACAGACAGACAGACAGACAGACAGACAGACAGACAGACAGACAGACAGACAGACAGACAGACAGACAGACAGACAGACAGACAGACAGACAGACAGACAGACAGACAGACAGACAGACAGACAGACAGACAGACAGACAGACAGACAGACAGACAGACAGACAGACAGACAGACAGACAGACAGACAGACAGACAGACAGACAGACAGACAGACAGACAGACAGACAGACAGACAGACAGACAGACAGACAGACAGACAGACAGACAGACAGACAGACAGACAGACAGACAGACAGACAGACAGACAGACAGACAGACAGACAGACAGACAGACAGACAGACAGACAGACAGACAGACAGACAGACAGACAGACAGACAGACAGACAGACAGACAGACAGACAGACAGACAGACAGACAGACAGACAGACAGACAGACAGACAGACAGACAGACAGACAGACAGACAGACAGACAGACAGACAGACAGACAGACAGACAGACAGACAGACAGACAGACAGACAGACAGACAGACAGACAGACAGACAGACAGACAGACAGACAGACAGACAGACAGACAGACAGACAGACAGACAGACAGACAGACAGACAGACAGACAGACAGACAGACAGACAGACAGACAGACAGACAGACAGACAGACAGACAGACAGACAGACAGACAGACAGACAGACAGACAGACAGACAGACAGACAGACAGACAGACAGACAGACAGACAGACAGACAGACAGACAGACAGACAGACAGACAGACAGACAGACAGACAGACAGACAGACAGACAGACAGACAGACAGACAGACAGACAGACAGACAGACGAGCGAGCTAGCCAGGCTGGCATCTGCTGCCAACAGGTTGAGTTTTTTATACGTTTTGAGAAAGAAAAGTAGTCAAAGAATGGCAAGTTAAGGGGATAAGTGCTTTAATATTTTACTACTGAACTGCAAATGAACAAATATTTTTGATGTAGGCAATACGAAAGGGCAGACTTATATAGCCCTATCATACTGCTTTATCACAAATGAAAACCCAGAACACATGAGATATCCAGCCGGTGTTGACTCGTGGTGTTTCTATAATAAATCCAAAGCAAAGTATGATACATTAGATCCATCAACAAATGAATTTCAGGCTACACCGGAAATAGTTCTGAAGCTAGTGCTCATGTGTTAGAGATTAGCAAATGATAAACTCTTGAAAAGGTGTGCATCTGTCAGATACAGAACCCAAATGAGACTTTGCACTCTCTTATTTGAAATAAATGTCCCAAACAAATGTCTGTTTCCAAAGCAAAAGCCGACGTAGCAGTTGCAAATGTTGTTGGTGAATTCAGTATGAGTACACTTACCTGCTAGAGACCAAAGCTGCAAATTTCTGCTAGAAAAGTTTCTGAGAGCACTCATAGGAGTAGTGATCAGCACAAAAAAGAAGAAAATTAAAGAGTGGTAACAAATAAGGAGAGAAAATTCAAGGAATATGAAGGTTTCCAAAATTGCTGCAGGGGAAAGACAAAATATTCAGGGAAGGGGGTGTATATGGCATTTGGAACTTTCGAAACATCTTTCGCAGCTTAAATGCATGTTCATTCACAAAACTAACTTTTTCTCAATACAGCACTTTCATCATTTAATATGCTCCTACTGCACCTATTTTGTTTCAGTTAGCCTCAACATTTGTACAGAATTATGAAACTGTCACAGTTTTTAATAATTGGAATGCATTTTCAAAATTATTAAACATTTCATATCAAAATCGAAAAATATATCTAATTTTATAAAAAAGTTAAGCATATACAAATTTTAAGTGTGTAACACTGTGTAATTTATTGGAAGTAATAGAAATTATTATACATGTATGCAAAATCTAAAAACATTCCTGTGCATGGGCCGTTTTGGAACGTGTTATACAATTTGTATAACATAATCTATAAAATGGAAAACTATGAATAAAATCACTCCAAATTTTGTAGTCATTTTAGTTTTAGCTACAATAATTCACCTACCAAATATCTAAATTGAATGACCATTGCGAAAGTTTTGAAATTCGGTATGGTCCCCACTTAAACGATCGTTAACATAGGCGAAGTGCCTATTCTCTGCTATGCTAAAACAGATGAAGATAACGCATTTGGAAGTAAGCTACATCAAATACTTACTATTATCTAAAATTATTTTCATAAGGAGACAATATATGTATGGAAAGCTTCGATCAGACACCTTCTTCAGTTGAGGCTAGAATTCAATCCGTCTGGTACTCCATACACACGTGCGACTCGTGTGTTGGAGAAGTTGCCTGGCTAGCAGGCGTTCGGTTGGAATATGGGACCCTTCCACGTCTGTGCGATAAGATCCATTCTCGCTGTAACTTCTTTAGTCGATATCGTAAATAAGCGAGAGCTGTAAGCGGAATATTTTTATTTCATTTTTGGTTCATTTGTTTGACGTATTTGTGCGTAGCATTTCGAGGTAAGCATTTGGTCTGCTTTTATTTATTAATGTCGTTAGGCTATTAGCACACTCCGGGTTCAACACCGTGCTTTCTTGAACACCACAGCTGAAATGAGTTCAGGTCATCCTACTTGATATACAGGGTGTAAATGAGTAACACCGCACGAATGTTGCTGGTGATAGACGGTTCATGGGCAATCAATTTGAGATAGGAAACCTATAGTCTAGGACAGGGGAAGACAGGTATCGCTGCTGTGACGTCAGTTCACTCAGCTCATATGCTCCCGTCGAAGGTCAGTTGGACGTGTGACGTCACAGCGGGGAAGAGGAAATCGCGTGCCGGACATCGCAATTTTAATGCTGACTGTTTCAATTACGGAATAGTCACAGATTACAAATAATTACATATATACGAGTCAATTCTAGTTTATGTGAGCAGTCATTTTATAACGCAAATAGAAGAGAAATTATAACTATTTTGCCTGAGCAAGAGGAGAGCTATACAGAACAATTAGGTGGACATTTTCCGATATTTGCCGTTTCGCTTTTCTTTAACTAGTTTGTCAATGTTAGGGCGTAATGTACGGCACATTTGTAACCGAAGATGCATGTTAGATTGTGATCTGACAATATGCTTCGGGATTTTGACTTAGAAGGGACCATAACAGAAAAGAATTGTTCGCACACATACGTGGAACCAAACATACATAATATCCTTGCAACAAGGGCATACAACCACACAAATATGGTTTGAGCAACATTCTTATAAAAATCAGCCAAGTCTTCCTTGTGTTTATATTTGTCCTTTAGCAAATTGTCGCACTGTAAGTTTAACAATTCAATTTGCTGCCTGCTGGAAACATTGTTAACATCCTGTGAATACGGGGTCACAAAGACCTGAAACGTAGTTGACAATGTTTCTACATCTTTAAGCCCGGTCTCAAGCTGGTGTGAAACACGGGGAACTGAACGCATGCGCCGCTGATCTAGGCAGCCTAGCAATACACTGCTCTCGCCTGACGTCACACGAACGTACAAGCTGGCTCTTCCTTTAAATACGTCACACGGCCCGAAGTTGTCTTCCCCTGGTCTAGGATTACAAGTTACAGAACTGTGCCTTAAAATTGTTTGAGGGTACGCACGCCGCTGAGCATGACCATTGCAGCTATAACGTGTGATGAGGAAACAAGCAGAAGAATTTCGTAGCCTGTATATTTAGGGCAATGGTTATGGTACCCGGACGCGATGGTACACACGCGGGTTCAAATACTCATAACCCCATATTTTTATGCTCTTTTCTTTCGCTCTTCATAAGCGCATGCTTAATCAAAGTTGATTTACACGAAACATTTGTTTCGCTGCAATTTTTCGTTTAACTAATCTTTAAACCTTTTGTTTCAAGTATGTTTAACTATTATTTATATTTGTATGATCTAAATAGATACACACTGAGAATTTCGATTTCACTTAAATGAGATAGTTCAAGCCTAACGCAATGCTATTGTGTGCTGAAGGAAGTAGGAAATGAGACCTGGGTGAGTCGAGTAGTGTTAGTGTCTTCCAGGGTTATCAAGGTCACCTATGGGCAGTATTAGACATTTGTCATGCTAACACATAGGTATTCAGCGTCTCTTTGGGAAGTTGTAGTACTTTTTGCTATTACTGGTTCAACGTTTTGTGAACTATTTACAGCAGGTCAACGTTGGAAGGAACATTTCTGTTATTGACATGGTCAAATAGTCTACAGTTAGCTTCAGACAAATAGCAATACATAATCCTCCAGCCCAAGTCATCAGATGTGAGATGAAGCAAAAGTAAACAATACTCTGTAAATTGCATATCATGGTCGTATTTTGCTATTTTAAACCAAACGTACATGTCTCTCAAAATAAGGAGAAAGAAATACGTATAACCTCTTCCGATTTGAACTCGATTTCTCGGCTTCCTGAGGTCCACAGTCAGTCGACTTAACCGCGCGGCCAAAGCACACCTTTTAGAAGTGCCCTATATTTCTGTAGCCGTTTGCCACAGCCGATTATTCATTGCAGTGGCGTGCAGACACATGTCAAGTGTTCAATATTTAATTTTCGTAGCCCTACAATTTAAAAGTGCTTCTTCAGAGAGGCAGCAGACAGGCTTCACTAAGTTACTAATACGCACTATTTTTATTCCAGTGGATAATATTGATATATTTCTTTCTGGTTGTGATTTATTGGTCGCAATCTTGAAATCCTTTGAATACGTATAACTTATTAACTTGACGTCGTAGACCATTGGTTTCCTATCTCAAATTGATTATCCATGAACCTTCTATTACCAGAAAAATTGGTGCGGTGTTATTCATGTGCACCTGTATAACTTTCTTCCTTCCTCAAACATGTGATGCGTCTGAATTTGTGCTCTAGAGAACGCTATATTCGTTTTCGTTGGTTTCCTTCTGGTGCGACTGAATATTCTGATGTACTTGTGTGTTTGGGCACGTAACTGGATTTGCGCTGGATATCTGATCTATGTGACTCACGACAACACCACGTGCGATCTCTATTAACAGTTTGAACTTCGTATTATAAATCCAAACCCTCTTAATCCCTACATTAATCTCTACTATCATGAGTTTAAAAGTTAGTGGTCTGGTTGTAGCCTTAAGTGATACAGGGATTTTTGGAACTATTCAACAAACTTTTAGTGCTGAACTCCTAACATTTAGACCACTAGAAAGGATCGTGTAAACATGGGTCCGCAAATGAGTAAATTTATAAATATTAAACTAGTTTTGCTGCCTGTGAAGGTATATTCCATTGGTTACATTGCAGGAAAGGCTGGAAGTGTTCCGATTACGCGCAGTGCGGAGCTTCTCTCCTTCATAACATTGTTTTCCGAACTGGTAGAGTTTGTTTATGGATAATCACTTCACAACTTACAGCAGTTGGTCATAACAACATCATCGTTTTACCGCATAGACTCCTCCGTATTGTGAGCAGTGGCGGAGAGCTGCTCGTAAAAATAGGATCGATTACGCATATTACACTAATTACATAACAAACTCCAGGAAACCGTCCGTGAGGACAACCGGTACGTAACCTCTTGCAAGTGGTACCCTGCTGTCCCTTTACCATACCTCTGCTGGCACGTATATAACAGGGAAAGTGTGTGTTTGGAGCGTTCTGACTTTGTTGTTCGACCAAGCAGTGACGTATGTTAAGGGACATGCGTACCAAAATTTCAAAGTTCTGTAAAATGTAAGCTACTGACTTAAAGGTTTTTGTAGGCCCCTAGTAAGCTGTGTGGCAAGTTTCACATTTATATGGTTGTTACTTATAGACTATTAATTATTTTATCAAAAAATAATACAAAATATTGCTCATCTTCAAAACACACCGGCGCCATTATTTTTAAGTAAGTTTATAATTTATGTGCTTCTTATTTGCTATAATTATGAATACAAATTCAGTTCCTACTTTTGTAGTCATAGTACTATTTGCTAAGATAAAAATTATTTCTATTTGCACACAGCCTTAACGCAAAGTAGCCAAATATCTGACCATTTTATTTATTAATTGTTTTTACAAAAACTATTTGCTGTAAACTAAAAATAATAGCTAGCTTTGTTCAAGTGTCTTTGCACAACTTGTATGCAACTTTTTACTGCAATTGGATCAAAACTATTGTCACAGCCTCATTTTATGTGTTGAAAAAGTAAATTTGAGAAATATTTTTGAAAACATGCACTTCAAATATATTTACAGGCTACCTGTATTCTCAGAACTGGCTTGCAGTGCTACAATACGATCTCAAACAGTGAAACTCGACCCAAACAAGGCTCGCAGTGTCACGATATGTACTGTAAAGCAATATTTGTTTCAAAACAGGTATCACACTGGGTACTTTCAACCTGCCCCGTCAACTGTACACTGAAGCCGAAATTGTGAACGCCATGATTATGGACATAATACTGCGTCACATGGCAGAATTAAGTAATCAGGAAATGTTAAAATCGTTACATGTATAAACGTACAAAATCTGGAAGGATTAGCTGTGGTTAAAATTGTCAAAAGGCACGAAATGTTACAGACAAGTCATTAGGGGTGAGCTTCAGGTAGTCAAGCGAGGCCTGGTAAGACCAGTTTTCCTGGAAATCGCTCAGTGCCGGGGTTGAGCAGGAAAACAAGGGATGGTCGCGGAGACTTCTTTGAAACCCGTCGGAGGGGTAATTAAGGGGAAAGGCATAGATAGCGTCATGACGCACAGACACTTGCCTGCCAGAACCCGGAGAGAAAGGGTCGGTGACACACTTGCCTTCCAGATCGCGAGCGAGTAAGTCAGTTGGACTTACTTCCCGGACCTCGAGTGCGAGGACACACGACAGTTTCGAGTAGCAATCTTCGGTCTTAGTAAAGACACAGTAAAGACGTAACAAAATTCTAATGGCGATCGGCAAATCTAAAACGTTACTTGGTCGTAAATAGGTGTTTTAAGGAGAGTTCCTGCTTTTATTGCAAATACCCACGCATATCCTGAGGTCAAGATCCATGTCGAGCAGTCCGGAGCAGAAATCAACTGAGAGCAGCATTCCGCGTAGCATAGCGGAATTGAGGAGCGGGTAATCCTGCATCAACACTTAAGTATTTAAACGTGCACTGGTGCCTTTAAATGACGGAACTTGACATTTTATTTATGCATCTCATTCCTGAAGTCCATAGATACATTTGTTAGTGAAAACCTGAAATTCGTATATGTTGTAATCTTTGGTCGAAATTTCAGTTCCCGTGTCTCTTATGAACCCCAGGACTAAATTTGTAGGTGAAAATGAAATTTTTGGTTTTTGAATGATATAATTTAAATTTTCCGTGGACACCTGTGAACTACTTTTGGTAAACATGTTCCCTATCATTGTTTAAAGTTCAACGACATGTTTGTCACCCTTACGCTTCATTTTAACCACACTGTGGTGCACTACGCTGGTGCTCTCTTTTTCTCAGTTTTGCATTTTGTGTGAAATTAATTCCTTACATTTCAGTTTTGCTCTGATTTGTATGTAAATGTCCATACATAATCCCGAAGGTGTCATCTAAAAATTCAAATATGCACTTGATGTTTGCTTTGTTCTTTGGCTTAAAATAAATAATGTATATTGAAAAGAAACGCAAATAACTTAACACCAACAGCTTAATAAAACAAAAATGTATTTCAGTGCAAGTAATAACATCAACTACAATCAGATGTTTTAATTTATTTTCAGTTTACTTGGAAATTACAAAATGCCACTAGTATAGTTATCTGAAAAATGCGAGAGCAGTTTCAAAAACATGCATTTTTCCCTAATTAAAGGTATTTAATTCTATTATCTGAGAAACTGTTTCGCTAGAGTATTGTTCTTTTGTACAGTGTTCGCTTATCTCAAGTAAACCGGCATAATATTGATAAAGTTAGCAAATTTAGTCCCTATGTCTCTTAACTGTTGCTGACGCGATGTATGCAGTTATTGCGGAAGTGCATCGGCCGAGAATTGTGGGTATGTGGGAAGCCAATTTACGATTTGAAGACATTGATCAAAGTTATATATTCGTATGTGAATAAACCAGAGCAGTGAACGTAAAACACGACACCACTGCACGCGTGGAAAGGTAAACATGCACACACCTCCTCATTGCAATACATGCCTGTGAAGGCCCGTAGAATGTCTCCCGAAACTGCAGGTACGGCATAAATGGAAGCGAGTGTGCAGAATTATTCTGAATGCGCGATGGAAGACGGAAGTCCTCATTAGTGTCTGTTTAAATCACTGTTGGAAACACACAAACATGCGAATGAATTTAGTGCACAAAAACTGTGGGCAGGTGATCTGCAATTTGTAATGTAGTCTATATCTCTCAAGCTACGAGCAGCCGAGCTGAATGGAGCCAGTCTGGTGAAGCAATGATCAAAGACCAAGCTGGAGCAATACTGGTTCACTTACTCTGCAGGTGTGTTTGCTTTTAAAAGAGCTTTCATTCGAATCTCAGAAAAAAAGTTGTTTAATCTGGGAATTCGATCGTTTCTTTCTTTCTATTTTCTTTCCTTTCTTCTTTCCTTCCTACCCTCTTTCCTTCCTACCCTCTTTCCTTCCTTCCTTCCTTCCTTCCTACCTTCTTTCATTCGTTCCTTCCTTCCTTTTCCTCTTTCCTTCCTTTTTTGTTTCTTTCCTTCTTTTTCTCCTTCGTTCTTCCTCTCCATCTTTCTTTCCTTCCTTCTTTCTTTCCTTCCTTCTTTCCTTCCTTCTTTATTTCCTTCTTTCCTTCCTTCTTTCTTTCCTTCCTTCTTTCCTTCCTTCCTTCTTTCCTTCCTTTTTTCTTTCCTTCCTTCTTTCCTTCCTTCTTTCTTTCCTTCCTTCTTTCCTTTCTGCATCTTTTTTGCTTCTGTCGTTCAATTTTTCTTTCTTTCCTTCCTTCCTTTTCCTTCCTTCCTTTTCCTCTTTCCTTCCTTTTTTCTTTCTTTCCTTCCTTCCTTCTTTCCTTCCTTTTTTCTTTCCTTCCTTCTTTCCTTCCTTTTTTCTTTCCTTCCTTCTTTCCTTCCTTTTTTCTTTCATTCCTTCTTTCCTTTTTGCATCTTTTTTGCTTCTGTCGTTCAATTTTTCTTTCTTTCCTTTCTTCTTCTCTTCTTTCTTCTTCTCTTCTTTCTTCCTTTCTTGCTTTCTAGCTCAGTGTTTTACATCCTGTTTTGGCAGCACTTTGTATGTTTGTTATCACAGCTGTACATGGATACCGTAGTCGCTGTGATATTGCTCATAGGAGATACGTCATACAGATTCTTGGTTAATATAACCTGACGTTATTGGATGTTTGCTCTAAATACGCATGATGAGTCAATGAGTAAATTAAACAAACACGCTACTATTCGAAGGGGTGAATTCATATGCTTCAGACGGGGTAGAAATGCACACATTTGCATCCAGTCAGAATCAGCACATTCATTTGCAGCTTTGAAGTTGGTCTTCTTATGAGTGTTCCTGTTGTAGTCTGTTTAGTATGTATTTATAGCTCTATTTCATTGCTTAAGGGATTCATTTATCATTCTATGTGTGTTTTATTTGTCCTTTTACATAGTCGTAGGCTATGAACTCATGTATTTAATATAGTATTAGCTACCGCTACCACTGCTTTTAGCTAGCAGAAGACTGGATTTACATGGCCATGATGCAGTACGCAAGCGGAACAACATCAGCCTAAGTGCCGCATATCTCAGCACTCACATACACAGCGTCTCTCTCGTAAGCAAAAGCAACTGCTGTAGCTGCGGATTTGGAAATCATGTGTTGTGAGCACAAACACATTGCCTCTAATGTGCACCCTCCAGCACCCAAGACAGGAGACAAGATTATCTCACGTGAACCATTCTATTTAGCTCCACTCTACCTACTGTCAGTATATTGCTTACAAATGCTATGCTGTCGAACAACGAATTGCATGTACATAATTTAAGATGAGACATTTATTACAAGAAATTCTGATGGTCTTGACGTTTACTGTTATGTTTAAAAGACCACGTCTAGGAAAAGAAACGAAACCTTTCCGTCGTTTACCACACCAAAACATTTAATAGGAAATCAGGCGATAGACAACAGCCCATGACGGGTGTAAAATTCAGCGAACATGCAACTGCCCATGTTCCAGATCATGTGATGTTCAATCTAGCCGCGTATGTTTCCACAATGATGGATGAGATAGGTCATTCACCCACGTGAAGTATTTATTATATACCAAAAATCTCCTCCCACAAAAGTCTGAACTTATTTCGTGAAAAGGGTGTGTTATGTATGGTTGGTAACAATATGACTGTAGCGCCGCTAAAGTGCATTCTAGCTCCTTAGATAATGGCTCGACCTTTCAACTTGTTTCCGTTTACCAGCGATGTCCAACTTTCTCTCTTTGAAGACGCTTCCTTAAGTAGCTGCCTTTCTCCATCTCCTGAATCACAAACAGTCAGTATCCAGTGACGGACACAGACAGGCTATTCCACGACTGTTTCTAACTCATAAATTGAATTTCATGGGAAAGGCCCTGAGAAGATCTCTAAATTCTGGGTGATTTTTGCAGAAACAGCATGAGAAAAGGAAAAGCTTACTAAATGCAAAATGTGAATCTCGTACAATTTATGTCAAATATTTATTTTTTTCTTTTGAGTGAACCATTTCCGAGAAACTCTTTATTATTTGTTTGATTGGACAACATTTATACTTTTCTCAAATAGGAATATTTATTAGCTTTCTTATCTCTTGACCTTGCAAAGAGAATTGAATTTCAAAGGCATAGCATAGCAACCAGCTCTTAAAACATTTCACTATCGCTTAAAGCCTACTGTATTCCCATATAACCCTTGCACTTACAACGAAATTAACAATAAGATAATTACTGAAAATTCTTATGTCGATTATAATGTAGTAGATAGAGAAATAAGCATTTGCAAGAATATTGTGTATCATTAACTCCCGGTAAATATAAACACAGGAATGAAGAGAACATTCGACAGTGATATTCGATGCAAAATAACAGCTTATCACATACTTCCTCTCTATAGCACAAAGCAAAACACGTGGCATAAGCCACTAAAATGACATAAACCACTATTGTTTGTGATTCCGCAAATGGAGGAACGGAGAGGTAGTAAAACCTGTTCATATGACCACTCGTCCATCATTGTACTGACAAAGATTTTATTATCGACTGCCACAAAAATGATTGATTCCATATATTCGCTACTTCGCCACCTACTAATACTTGGAAATTCATCTCTCCCTCGGGTTCACAAATAAATCATGCATATAATGTTAATGATATATTATACAATGATGGATGTATATTCAGCGAAGTACAATGCTAAACTTGATTTTAAAAATCACACGAAAGAATGGAAATTAAATGCAACAGGAGCAGCAGATCTCGAATAACGGTACAAAAAGATGTTATAAACCCAACAAAGCTTTTTTTATGGCCATAAAATACTTTATTCAGAAACTCTAGTACATTTAAATAATATTAGTTTTAAAATAGATGGATTTGTTGCTCACTAGGCTGAGAGGCACCCTCAAAGTAAATTTCAGTTTACGCTTGTAAACATTCTCCTCTGGCTTCATGGTTTATCTTAATAGTGTTATTATTATCAGGATAACACGGTGCAAACCTTGGAACCGAACGAGGAAACTGATACGACAGACAATTTGATGTGCAATAAAAGGAATAGTGAGCAGCAAAAGAAGTTTTCATACCAACGTAAACCTGCTGCTGACTCCGAATATAGTTATTGTTGTTGGTTACTGGACTATCAGAAGAGATAGTTAACTGCATCCAGAATAATCAGATTTGCTTTAGAATACCTTATGTTGTAAGAGCGACTGGGAAATGCGCGACAAGCAACACGACGATAGACTGCGAGGTGGTCTCCCATGGGGTTTGGTTGTGTCGTAACTGTGCTCCCACATTAGCTAGAAAACGGTGTGAGATACTCTTAACAGTGACATGAATGGATCGAGAAAGGTGTTTCTCTGAAAAGGTATCTCAGTCGCTATACAATGGCTTCAGTCGAACATATCGCAGCCAATATCCTATGCATTGTTTTGTGCAGTAATGCACTAATAACAATGCCTTTGTGTTTGATCCATTTAGCCGTGAAAAGCGGCAGAATGAATGAGAGCATATACAATCAAAGTCTGTCAAAAACTCTGTTATACAGCTGAGCTGCTTCCATTAGCAATGTTGCTTTCAGGCGGGGGATCTATACAAAAAGCTGCGTTTGGACAAAATATAAGATTTCTTGTTTGTTTTTGAGACCCTTAAATGTATTGACGTAGTATTGTGACGTTTCGTTGTCATTGCCATCAAAACTTCTGATGGATGGCCAGTTAAAGATGACCGCGCGCGGGAGTATTTAAACTTGGCACGCCTAGAAGTGTGATATTTTGGAACAAGTGACTCTTTATTGAAAAGAGGAACCTCAGTAAAGACACAACATTGCAATGAATATCTGTACTTATTCATTTGGAATAAGTTCCCAAAGGCAATAGATGTGTTGAGGAAGAGAGTAGAAATGGCAGTTTATGGAGGAATTTTGGGCTTGAATTCTGGCAGAACTTCTACAATTCCAAAAGAATTGAAGTTAGTTGGATTGTCTCTAGGGAAGTAAACTCTGAAGCTGGAATCAAGAAAAGATGAAATAAGAGTCCAGAAGAGCAAAGTTCCAGACATACCATCTCCTAGTTTGAAAAGCAAAGCAGATGGAGGGAGACGCCACAGAATGTTAGAAGGGCCCAGTTACATTCCAGGTGGTTTCTAATTATTCTAGAATTTAATAATTTAATTTAAGATTAGCTATTGCTGCTTTGGAACATTTGTTTCATATGATCATTTACAAAGTGTACAATGTTAAGTTATCGTTTCCCAAAGACTGAAAACTGTGCATCACAATCTTTAGAACTTTAAAACTGAGAGCTACTGCACATAAAGACTTCAAATGTATGCAGTATATCCCAACATAATCCTTCCAGAGCAATTTTTCATAAGAATATTAGCTCGATAGATAACAATATTGTTATGTTAGACAATTCTGCTTTCAAACAACTTTTTCAGACGATTTCCTAATTAACATGTTCATAGGTCATTTAGAAAAAAATATCTGGAAAAACTTGAGTATAAAGGTTTATTTTAAGCCAAAACTTTTTAAATACTGACCCACTGGCATAGAAGTTACTAACTTCATAGGGGCACTTTTTATAATTTTTGGGCTTTCGATTGCACCTAAGGCATTCATGACCACATTTATGCCTTGAGGTGTCAAAACATTTTTCTAGATCATGAATATTGTGACATGGCTTCTCCATGTCATTAAGACTCTTTGATTTTCAAGGAGGTTGCCATAGAGACAGTTTGAGTTGTTGAAGATTAAGAGACAGAAACTAGTATTTGTGTGAGAGTGAGGAAAGATTAAGAGACAGAAACGAGTAGTATGGCTGTACTTGAAGCTTGAGAAAATAAAAAGATTTACATTTAAATTTGTTACATTTGGTGTCAGGAAGTGGGATTCGTCGAGTTGCTTCTAGTTTCATTACATCGTCGTTAGAAGTTGCAACGTTAGAACCAAGATGGAGGGAGATTCGGAAACCAGGATGATGGCAATGATGAAAGAATTATTTGCCAAAATGGAAACGAGAAACGACAACCTCGCTGCCGAGCTGAAAGAGATGAAGACGGAGCTATCGGCGAAAATTGACGGGCAACTGGCTGGCGTGACGGAAGGCGTGGAAGAACTCGGCGAAAAGGTGGAAGACCTCTGCCAGCACGTGGACGTCGTGGAGGACGACGGGGAACGTCTTGGCGCCCTGGTAGTAAGAGTTGACGAGAGCGTCAAAGTACTGGATGCCAGGGGCAGACGGAATAGCGCGGAGCCGGGGAGGGAGCACCTAGTGGCCGAGGCGACAGTTGCGCCCGTTTCGGATGATATGAGGGAAAACGTGGAACAACTCGGCGAACGGATTGGCGTGACGGAAGACGTGGAACAACTCGGCGAACGGATTGGCGTGACGGAAGACGTAGAACAACTCGGCGAACGGATTGGCGTGACGGAAGACGTGGAACAACTCGGCGAAAAGGTGGAAGACCTCTGCCAGCACGTGGACGTCGTGGAGGACGACGGGGAACGTCTTGGCGCCCTGGTAGTAAGAGTTGACGAGAGCGTCAAAGTACTGGATGCCAGGGGCAGACGGAATAGCGCGGAGCCGGGGAGGGAGCACCTAGTGGCCGAGGCGACAGTTGCGCCCGTTTCGGACGATCAGCAGGGAAGCGCACAAGCAAACGAGCAACACGCGAGAACCGACTTGGCGTGTGACATGGGGGGACCGTCGGGGCCATCCAATCACCTGACGCATAGTGCCGTGAACGGAAGAATGGTGGACATCATCGTGGACGGCAGGATACAGGAGAGGCCGTGCCGAGCACGAGTGAACACGAGTGCAGCGGTGGACGCGACTCGCGCGGATGTGGTGGGGTTTGTTGCCGGACCCATCGGAAGCAAGGTGGCTGCGAAGGTGCGCCAGAGAGGTCGGCGGACATGGTACCCAGTGAGCCGTTTCAAAGTGCGCAGGATGGCCCGTCAACACACCAGGAAGAAGGGCAACTGGACGAGGGACCGTCAAGACCGGCGGTACTGTTGCAGAATTTCGAAGCAGGATGGCATACATCGTCCTACCTGGACCAAGGGACACTATCCAACAGCGATACCTAGGATCGTGCCCCCTGGAGAGCGAGGTCCTACTGGCCCTCAAGGTTTACAAGGATTCCCTGGCCCTCAGGGTCTGGTAGGCTTGCCTGGAATGAAGGGTGAACGTGGATTCCCAGGAATGAAAGGTGAACAGGGCAATCCAGGACCTCCAGGACAAGCTGGTGCACCAGGACCTGAAGGACCTAAGGGTGACTCAGGCTCTCAAGGACAACATGGAGCTCCAGGACAACCTGGTCCACAGGGCCCTCCAGGAGACAGAGGACTTCCAGGATTACCCGGCCCAACAGGACCTGCTGGCCTCAGAGGTCAGAGAGGTGCACAAGGTGAGACAGGTCCACCAGGGAAGCCAGGCAGTGAAGGACCTCCAGGACCACAAGGTATTGCAGGACCTCTAGGACCACCGGGACCAATTGGAGAACAGGGACCAGAGGGAGCACCAGGTAAAGCAGGAACACCTGGTATTGCAGGAAGACCGGGAGATAAGGGACCTGTAGGACCTTCAGGACCTCCGGGAACTCCAGGGGCACCAGGTCTTCCAGGGCCACCTGGTCCAAATGGACCTCCAGGACCAGCAGGAGAACGGGGTCTTCGAGGAGAAACTGGACCACAGGGTGTAGAAGGGCCACAGGGAGCTAGAGGAAAGCCAGGACCTCCAGGGCCAGAGGGAGGTAAGGGTGATAGAGGAGAAGAAGGTCCAAAGGGTGCAAAAGGACACCGTGGTCTCATTGGTCTACAAGGGTTACCTGGACCTCAGGGACCTCCAGGAGACAAAGGCATGACTGGACCTCCAGGATTGTCGGGAAAAGATGGTGAACCTGGAACTAAAGGTATGCCTGGAAGAGATGGAAACCCAGGACCTCAAGGTATACCAGGACCACCAGGCCCTCGTGGACCACCAGGAGAAGAGGTTCGATGGGTTAATCCACCGGGGCGCAAGGGAGATGCCGCAGTGATAGTGCTGGTCGGGACGACCAGCTCTGAGGAGGGAGCAGTGTGACATGGCTTCTCCATGTCATTAAGACTCTTTGATTTTCAAGGAGGTTGCCATAGAGACAGTTTGAGTTGTTGAAGATTAAGAGACAGAAACTAGTATTTGTGTGAGAGTGAGGAAAGATTAAGAGACAGAAACGAGTAGTATGACTGTACTTGAAGCTTGAGAAAATAAAAAGAGTTGCTAAATTTGTTACAATATCAATGCTTTTCAGCTCCTTTCGTATTCAAGTAAAGTAAATTATTTGAAAAATGTACATTACTAGTTGGATGGTTATGTTCAGATATACTGCCACCTAAAGGTCACTATCGATGTCCACGTAAATTACTCAACTCGTCCACATAAACTAGTTACTTATTACTTTTTGTCGTCTAAGAGGAATCTGGTGGAAAATGCTTATACCACCCGTCTCCTTTCTTAATAATTCTGTGGTTATGCAGCTGGCCTGAATGAGTATCAGTGTTGAGCTTCCTTTGTACTTTTACCTATCAGTATATTACGCTAGGCTCAGTCGAAAATCAGCGTTTTGAGTGTCTTAAAATCTTCTAAACGTCCTCGTTGGTCAACAACGGTCAGTTGAGCTTTCAATGCGTAGACCTCCTTCAGTACATTTCTTTACGGTTTTACATAGCATAGAGTAGCGTATTATTCGTTGAATATGACGAGAAGGATGAATATTCGATGTTATGTCTGACAACAAATTTCTTATCCACCCTAGAGTTAGACTGTCTACACACAAATATAAACGGCATTTCTGTACCCTGCAGATGTTCACAGGTGTCTACAAGGACCCTCTTATAGATGTTGCAACGTTGGGTAGCCATCGAAAGCTTTATTTTGATATTCGGTACCAAGGTGCAATTGAAATTTCCCGCAAGCAGAAACTTACTGGGGGAAATGCTATGTTGCAATTTCTTGTGCAAAATCACTGTTCCTCACCCCTTATGTGTGTGAGTGTGCGTGCATGCGTGCGTGCGTGCGTGCGTGCGTGTGTGTGTGTGTGTGTGTGTGTGTGTGTGTGTGTGTGTGTGTGTGTGTTTTCGCTTATTGGAATCTGTTGGAGCAGATTTATTACCGTAGCATCTTTGTACCGGCAGACATAAAGCGTCCCTGTGGATGGTAATTGAAATCTGTCAGAGGATACCGAGGCGATAAAGTATCGTCATAACGTGCCTTCAGCTCCTAAATGTATTTCATAATCATAGCAACATAAGAATTCAAAATGGCATGTGTTTACTTCTAGAAAAGATGTTTTATTCAACCAATATATTTTAAAACGTCTCATAAGAGTGGTTTGGTAACTGTGGCGAACTATTGTACTTTGTAGAAGTGCTTAATCCTCTGACATGCTTGTACGTGCCCTACGTAATTTTGATAGGGTGATGAGTGAAAAGGTGTTATATCTTGTAGTCAGTCATGGGAACTATGATACCGTTACGTCTGCGTATAAGCTGTGTCTAACTGTTTAAGTACACTACTGCCCATCTTTCACGAGTTTTGCCCACATTTCGAGAAGGCCCTTTACGTATTCCTGGTGTTTTCCTGGCCCCTATCATCTCGGTAGAAAAAATGTGCTGTTTATTATTAATTTAGTTTTTGAGTTGCCTGATACAATTGTAGCAGCTGATGATTCTGCTTATCGCATTTCTGGCCACCCTTAAATGGCACAAAGGTTTCCCTTTCCCCGCCCTATGCCTGAACCATGTGTTCAGTTGCTGCTATTCGAATTCAGTGACAACACACGCAGATAAATTCTGCACCACGATATTCATGTTCTTCCTCAGCCTCCTTTGTGCTACTGGTGTTTGTACCTCTCACTGTCCTATGTGTGGTGTTGGCGTGTGATGCAGCATGTGTGCAAGCGTTGCTTCTCCGTTGAACTGAAACAGTGTAGTTGCTTTGAGATGTGTATTCACGTGGTACACCCAAGGTTAGCAAATGCAACTTTACAGATGGTAATCATTACTTATTTATGCCAACAAACTGACTGTTAGTATTTTTAAACACACAAGCCGTGTGTTGGAACTGAAAAATTCAATGCTATAGCTAGGATTTGAACCACAGACTTTCCGCTTAAAAGGCGGATGCTCTAGCCATGAAGCTGCTGTGTCAACCTGCTAAAATGGCATTGAATTCTCCAACCAATTCGCATTTCTCCCGGTAAACCACAAAGGCAGTCTCACACCAGCCACGATTACCCCAATGTTGACTTACTATCGTAAGTGCCCTAGGTTGAAATTTTTCAGTTCCAGTTCTACGTCTCAAACATTGGCTTGTGTGTTTAAAAACACTAACAGTAAGTTTGTTGGCATAAATAAATAATAATTACCATCTGGAGGTTATTTAATCCCGGAACATAAGGTGCTTACGCTCTGACACTAACTTCACACTAGTCGCCTGGGGTTTGATTTACTTTCGTTAACTCCCAATTCATAAATGTATGTATTCCCATTTGTAGTATCGCATGAGACGAACGGACCAAATTTAACGCGTATTCGCTCTTCCATGTTATTAAGTGTTTCATAGCTACCTTTCTGTTTCTTGTATATGAAATATACACTGTTCAAAAACACTGAGAAGCTGGTTCTTGAGGAGGCACAAGGAGAAGCATGAATATTGGGAAACTAAGAAATAATATGCGAAAAATGTTCAGTTTGGTCACGTGTTTGCTGTTCGCCTCATGGTTTATGTAGCTTTCTTGTCATAAGCCAGTGCGCTGAACAGCATTAATCACCGCAGAAAGTACATATAAATTGGGAGGGATATCGATATCCACTTCGGATCTACGACCAGAGGTCAATGAATGGGACACAAATATTTTATAACAGGTGGTCCATTTCCAAGTACTTTGCGAAAACCACATATAATTTGCATGCAATATTTGGCAACATAGTTCCACCGAGGTACCCTCTAGGTTCTCCTCGGTCCTCAATAGTAATAAACGTATATTCTGTTTATCTAGAGATTAGAGGAGATACAAAGAAAGCATCGGTTAGTATCACTCCGCGGCCTCGTGCATTCACAATGACGCAACACAGTTACCTACCGCTACGCGTAGGTATAATATGTATTTTACACTACTAAAAGGATATATTTACTTGATCCAAATAACATGTAGCACATGGAAATTAACTACTACTTACGTCATCTCTGTCCACAATAACACTTTTTCATTTCCTGTTCACAATCTCGAAACCAATCTCCAGAAGCAGCTTGTGGAGGGAAGTTCGTTTTAAATCTGGAAGATCGGGATCAGAGTTAACTGCCAACGACACTTTGTTTAAGGTGGGGGTTCATTGTTAACAAATAACTGGTGAACTTTCCGACGGATTACAGATCTCACAAATTCGTTGCAAACTACATCTTCCATTTATCTGGTACGTGGAAGCTTTTTGCCGGGATCTTCACCAACTGACGATTTTTCTTTGCGTGTGCTGTAAATACTTGCAACTGACACACCGGTAAACTCGGATGTTAATTTCATCACGTCTTCGATAGCAAGTTCGGGATATTTCTCGCAGAACTTGTTAAACACGTTCAATATTGTTGTCTTTTCACCACTTCGCAACGGTTTGCTGCACTTATGTTTCACAACTCACTTGTTCCGCCATGTTACTTTCATACTGAATAATGCGCACGCGGATGGAATTAGGCTGGTTACAGATTCACTTAACTGCGTATTCTTGCACTTTAACTATACTTAGTACACTTAGTTCATGCTTTAGCAAACATTAAGTGACATTTCAGACCTTAGTAACAGTGTGGTAACAGTATTTCTTCAAGGGACTGTTTACACGGCGAAAGCGTCAAGAGGGTGCGTTGTGGTCAAAACGCACGTGGCTTTGTTTACGTCTCCTCTAATCTCTTGATGAACAGAGTATAGCTAAGCTATGCTAAAGTTAGGCCTGGAGAGTTTGAGTCTCAAACATTCTTTTCCAATTACAATTTCATGTCATGTGTTTTCAGTGTCACCGCCTGTGATGTCCCATGTAATAACAGAAAATGCAAGAAAATGAAATGTAATCCTCTTCTGAAGTGTAGAAGTCTTCTTCCTGGCTTCCTGTTTATTAAACCCTGATGTTTATATAGTGTCCTTAGTGCCTGCATTAATGCTATTCAGTTCCTTCTTGCAAGGACATGGCGGGTTCTCCTTTGCTTACTTCACAATACGTTACCCAGGATTTCCTACTGAAATCTAATATTTATGCTAGTAGTGACTTGAAATATTAGACAGCATAGAATTTTGAAGGGTCTATAGTGGAACCAACTGAATGCCAGGGTTATTAGTCCGTCCATGAATCCTACACGCTCTGACAATCGACACACTCAAATAAATGGCAGGAGAAGAGAATTCTTCCCCCGCACACAATGTCCTTAATGTAATCTGTGTACTCCAGTTGAAGAAACCAGCGTCATTCTAGATTTTCGAACTGGGCATACGGAGTCATCAAACAGTTACATTTAAAGAAGTCGTTATAGCACTTATTAGTAGTTTTCTTCTAACCTGAAGAAAAGTACATCTGTGAAGGGGTCAAAACTATCAGCTGCAATTTTTACTGTCCATTCGAGTATATGAAACGTGCCGGTGTATGTAGTTTTTTTTTTCTAAAACGTTTTCCTGGTGGAATACTGGGAGAAACTCCTTAGAATTAGGTGTAAAAACCATCCCCTTGAAGAACACGCAAACATTAACCAATTAACGAGAACCATTATAGGTTAAAAGTGAAGGGATGGAGTACCAACACTATAGTTGGGCAGCTGAAAAGTACTGCTTTGTAAAATAGTGTCACTTCATGAAGCGTGTATAGACTAGAGTTGTAAAACTACCGTAGTACACATAAGTAAGTGTAGACTACGGTCGTTTTCCTGATAAATTTGATCAGTTCAGAACATAACCGTATTACATGTTGGATACATACCGAGTGTTACCGCATATGCATCACATGTTTTACTTTTCGTTTTGCTCATAATTTACTAGATTCCTCTAGAAACTGGAAGCGTTGAACTTTGAACCCTTTAGAAACTGAGGGAGGGTGTATGCAGGGCCGCATAATCTACAGAACATTGTCTTCAAAAACATTTGGGTGCTCCTCTAATACTATAGTTCAGATCAAAGACACTGATAGTAATCAGGAGTAATATTATTTTGAACCAATAAATGAAGTTTTTATTTTGATCACAGTGACCGAAATGATGATAACAGGTTTTGGTGAGCATTAGTTTGAATTTCCCTGTAAACTTCTTAACTCCTTGTATTTCCCTGCCAGTGTTATCAATACCACCCGTAATCCTACCATTTACTACCTCATTTATGTATCGTACCAACACTGCCGAACCGTAGTTTTGGTAGAGCACGACTACCAAAGCAGAAGTTGCTACATTTGTTGGAAGAGTTACTGCACTGAATTACAGGATATATCACTATATTTAATAACCTTAAGTTCGGCTCTATTACTTTCTGATGAGGTCGATAATAGCCACTGCTTTTCCATTTTCATTCTTTTCTAGCTTAAATAACTTCAAATTTCTTCTGTATATTTTATTCGCATTTTACTTAAATTTTGAAAAAGTGTAAAGTAATAGTCTTTGGAACAAATAAACACACAGTCGCTCTTTACTACATTCCTTGTTATCTTTTTCTACATTTCATGAATATTTTTTGCGAAGCCAACTGTGCAATAGAACTGTCCTAAAAGATTATGGCTATATTCCGTTTTGTAACCAAATATTTAATCGCGTTCATCTCGATGGAAATTATATTAAAAAGTATTTTACATAGCACACAAGGGATTATATATCTTCATCTTCACTCATCTTCTCTTAAATCACAGAGCACGACATTAAATGAAATCATGTGATTAACTCTGGATATTGATAATCTTTTGCAGTTCGACTTTCAGCTGTATTGATCCCATGATCTCATTAATTCACATTTCCGCATACCTCAAACAAAAGACAAAAGCAGATTGGCATTCAACACAATGGCTTTTCTAGAGCAGAAAATAGGGTAGATAGAAGATTCTTAATATCCTCCTGCAAAAATGAAATAGTTTTTGTTACAATCGTCGTTCCAGTGTACAGGTTTTTATTTGGACTTTTGAGAGGGATACAGAAGGGCTGTTTAATATTAAAATTTAACAGCGGTTATGCTTATATTCGTCTTAAATTTACAAGTAAAGGATATTATAGTTTCATAATGACAATATTCTATGCCCTTATGTCTTCTGTCCTCGATGTTCACAGAGAATCCAGAAGTTTTCAACGCTTCTGCAGGGCAACTTGATGCTCATTTCCCATTAATAATTATTTCCCAAGCATTGTATACCATAACCAGCACCAAACATTATAAAAATAGCACTTAGAATAAGAATCAGTAATTTTAAAAACAGTCATCATATTTACAATAAAATTCTGTTAATAAGTTGCGAACTTCCCTTCAATTCTTACTTCAATAATTCATAATTCATAGCGAAATTTAATGCTGTCCATAATCGTTGTGAACTTTAGAAATTTACAATGCTGAGAAATATTTGAATGTTAAAGAGGGTATGCTGTATCGAACCCTCCACTGAATATTAAAAACAAATAACTAAACCTATGGCGCGACCGCTACGTCTCCCACCTCTACGCACTATAGGGGTGCAATACTGGAGCATGGAACGTGGTCACTGACTCAGTACTTCCGGGCCAGTTATGTGGTCTTTGCAACTAGGGGCCACTACGTTTTAAATGGAACTAGCCCCTTAATTCGCCTAACGAGGCTGAGTGCACTCCGCAGCATATATCCCCGTGGGAGAAAATTTCCACACCATTAATGGGACTCGAACCCTAGTCTCCCACTTTCTAAATAGCAGCGCTGCCATCGAAATGACTATTAAAAATAAATACCTTGCCACAAATCTGTTGCGAAACTAAAATTCAGAGGTTATTAGTTTTTCATATCCTCTACCTTTACATTTGCAATCGAGATATTGAAATAAATAAAGAATTTATTTTATAATTTAAGTTAAGTATATGAAATAAAACCGAGCAAGATGTGAAGCTCACATGGTCACGGATTTCATTCCCATCGACAGCTTACTCTCGACCTTAAGTGAATGGTGGTGTGGTTCCCCATCTGTCACGTTTTCCTTCCATCTTTCCCTTCCATCCCATTTCTTTCTCATGTTTCAGTTGTGCTTCCAGGTTTCGTGGCGAATGGCAGTGTCGGATGGATGGCGCGGATGCTTGCTATAAGGAAAGGGTATTCTCTGTGGACACAAAGACCAGCTCCAGTAGTGGGAAAAGTCATTGTGCTAGGAGCTGTTAGGGACCTCCGCACATCCCTTTGGCCTATTTGCCTGTGGCTTGTAGCCTCCTGTGACATCTTCACTTCACCCCTTATCCCGTAGGTAGCAGTGCATGAGGTGTCTCGCTCCCTTTGTGGTAAATATGCAGGTGCCTTTTTTAAGTATTCCAAACAAAGGTGTGTGAATAGCATTCTCTATTAATTACTTGGTATTTTTGGTATTTTAGCTTCAACTGTACAACAAAATGGGTAAAGCTTGGTTTATTTTCTTTTTGTTTGAATGAAAAGCCTATGTTTTTCCAGCGTATAATTGATATCAGGAAAAATATAATCAATAACAGTTTTTGTCGCATTGTAGTACGTCAGTGAACTCGCAATTAATTGCAACCTAAGGTTCTCGTTTGAGATTCAACAGCGTGGTTGAACCTAAAGCTGTGCATCCGATGTGCGTATCGTTCTATCTCAAGTATTAAATTCACGATATAATTTTGTCAAGACATTTTGACACCGGCCGCGGCGCACAGCAAACGACGGTCAGGGTCAAGAAACCTTACACCGCATATCAGGTGCAGCGTGTACCAAAGGCACTCAAGGTCATGCTGCCACACGTACACATGACAACTATCAGAGGGGTATACCAAAAACTGTTTTCGAGGCGTCCGGCAGCCGGCGTATTTGTAGAGTTTCTAGAAAAGGTGAAGTTGGAAAAAGTTCTGTGTTACGTCATCCTCGGTATATAAGGAGGCGAGGCAACGCAAGAAGGAAATAGTAGTTACAAACATGAGTCGTCATCACAGGAGGTGTTTTTGAGTGCGTATCTGTGTGTGTGTATGCACCTCGTCGAGAGAGTTAGGTTGCGTCAAAAGGAAGATAGTGAAGCAGTTTTTGTAATGTCGAGTGATTGTATCGTCAAAGTGCGCTGTTACAGAGACAGAAGATGAAGAAAGACAGAAGGAGTGAGTCAAGGTTACGAGAAGAAAACAGTTGTGGGTTGTAATATCACCAAAGGCTGTAGACTGAGTCAATGAGGCGAAGAGAACTATGTACTTGTGCAAAAGTTTTGAAGGAGAATAAAGTGAGAAACAGTAACTGGACTGGACTTTTGTCATTTTGTTACACTGGTGTCAGGAGTGGGATTCGTCGACCTGTCGTTTTTGTTACAATATACCTGATATAGTTTGATGCAACAAATACTGTTCTCAAATTTATTTTCCGTGTTATCAATTGTGTCAAAATTAGTACATGTTTTATATTTAAAACCTAAGTTTTATGTTGAAAATCAAATTGCTCACATTTTTATGGCCTATATTGATGAACACTATTCTACCTTTATGCCCACCCAAGTACTCCTTAAACCCACATTTTAGTTTCAGACACATTTGTGATTACTTGGTCCGTATATATCCCAAACGTGGCATTTTATTTATTCAATTTGTCCCCTTTATGTGATGCGCACAATAACAACAGCACTCAGTCCCTTTTCTGTATATTTTTTCTTAATATTTTCCCATTCCGTCCAACTATCCTTATTTTCCTTGTCAGACTGAGAGATACCTAACCAGAGCACGCAACAAAATATGACAGGGTAATTCATAAGTTTGAGAACCTGGGTCATCAGCGTTGGACTGGGTGGAATGCTCTGATAAAATTCAACCCGATGGGGTTAGCGTTGAAAGTTTTACTTCGGTTGCGCTACAAATAATATGGTTAAAACAGTCGACATCACCAACCCAAACTCAATAGAAGCGATAATGCTTTTCGCGACCGTAGAACACAGGTCTAGAAAAAAATATCCATACAGTAAATAACGTTTACCCTTTCGTGTGCAATTTGAAACGCTTCGACAATTTGACGTATACTGAATACCTGAAGGGTTTAACGGAGAAGAAAATCACTCATGAGAGCTTTTATCTATTTATGCCAACAACCTTACTGCTGGTGTTTTTAAACACACGAGCCATGTGTGGGCAATGTTGCTTAAATATAAAGAACTTACTATTGTAAGTCACCCTTGGGGTATTTATCTCTGGTGTGAGATTCCCTTGTAGTCTACCGGGAAAGTACGAATCGTTTGGGGAATTTAATGTTATCCTGGCACGTTGGTCTTGGTAGCTTAGTGGTTAGAGCATCCGCTCGATAAGCGGAAGATCCCTGGTTCAAATCCCGTCTATGGCGTTGAATGTTTCAGTCCTGATTCCCTCTTACTCATGAGCATTTGTAATTTTCTTCTTCCTTGTGTATAGGATAGTATCTTGATCACTTTACCTTTTATTCCCCGGAAGAGTTATAAATGTTGTCAATCTACTAACGGGTCTTCCCCTTGCCGTTTTTCTGTCAAACTTCTTTGCCTCCTTCTATTACACGGTTGTTTCCCATGCTGTTGCATTTCCGTCGCTCATTAATAAATGTGGTTATATCCTGAATGTAACAATTTTCTCTGATTTCTATAATATATTTTCTGCGTTTTATCTGATAAAGTTTTTCCTTGAATTGTTCTTAATACTTTTAATTCGCATATACATCCTATTTGTTTTGTTTTGACTGTATCTGCTCTGATTTGTGCTGCATAAGTTAAGATTGGTATTGTTTTATAAATGCGGAGTTTACTCTCTACTGCAATATACTTATTTCGCCAAACTATGTCTTTTATACATCCTGATATCTACGCGGCTGGATTTAAATTTTTGGTATATGTTGTTTGAATACCTAAACAAATAAATTCTGATAGCTGTTCAATAATTGTTCTTCCCAATTCTAATTTACATCTCGATGGCTCTTCCGATACTGTTAGGCGTCTAGTTTTGTGTGTGTTTATTTGCATATTATATCTTTTAGCCTTTATACTGAATTGGTGTAATAGCCTTTGTAGTCCATTTTTTATACGAGGACAGCATTATCTGCGTAGTATATTATATGAAATCTTGTGTTTTTCATTTTGTATCTCCTCTGTTTTGGCAGATCTTCAATTAACCTAGCCTAAAACACTTTCAGTTTAGGTCAAAGTACAATAAAGCACATTATTAAACTTTGGAATTTTTTAATAACGTAACTGCGACTGAAAGGCTTTCGATTTCAACAGGAATCTGGGACGATATTGGTTTTTAATTTTTGCTGCTAATTGTACCTACGGCAACCGTAAAAATTTCTAGTTATAAAAGTGTACTTTTTAATCATACTTTAAAATTCCCTTAAAATCACAAAAACTTATCACATGGTTGTGTGTGTGTTTGTGTGACATATTTCTTTTTTATTTTGCATTTGTTAAATTTGTTGAATTTCATACTTGAATGGTGTGAGCTATAACGAGAAGGTGCGTTAGCTCTTTAACATTATCCAATAACAAGTTCTACAGCTGAAGGATTTGCAGCACAGAAGGACACGAGAGAGAGAGAGAGGGGGGGGGGGGAAGAGAGTTGGAGGGAGTAAGTGAGCGAGGAACGTGTATAGTGGATGAGTTTAAAGGATACGCATCTGTGAAAAAAGGCTTAAAATTTCAAAAATTTCCAAAAATGGCTTTTGTTTTATCAAATACTATAAATCTTCTGCTTTATTTTGATATGCTTTTTACAGCCTTACGGCCGTTTTAACTATGTCACGTGGCCGTCTAACTGATTGCCTGTAAGTGGTCGTGTCCATTTAAATCAATACACTTCCATTATCCTTGCCATGACTTCAAACTTAGTTTTTCCATGCTTTTATTTTTAGCACTGTTTGCTCTTTAAAATGCTCCACACGATGCAATTTTCAGTACTTATGCATGAAATTTGGTGTACCCGCTTAGAAATAATATTAAAAAGAAATGATGAGACAATTTCTTCATAACGTGAATAACTGCTGAGTAATTAAGTATTAAAGTTTACATTTCGAAATTTAACTGAAAAAATAACGATTTTAAACTTTAAAATTTATTTTTATCCAAACTAATAACAAGATTAAGAAATTATCTCATCAATTTGCTAACATTCTATTACAGAACATAACTGAAAATTATCAAGTTTTTCAAATCAAAATAGCATCATGGGGGAACCATTTATACAAATACTAAAAAATGTAATAAAATATTAATACGTTAGCAACTAATCTGACCAAATGTATGAAATTTAGCTCAGTTACGCCTCACTATAAAGTGATTGTTGTGTTAAAATTTCAAATCAATCCAATCAAAACTGTAGATTTTTAAAATTTCACAGATGGGTATCCTCAATGTGACCCCTAGGAAGTACGGACGAGGAGGAGACTCTAAGGGTGACGGTTCTACATAGAACGCGTACGGACGCCGGCCAGCCCTGCCCACAAGCCCAGAGCCCTCCAGGAGGCTCTTATGGTACAGAGACGCTCCTAGAAATCGGGGCTGTCATCATTCCAACCAACGCCATGGACAAATCTAGGCGCTTAACTACCGTCCAGCCGCAACCTACCAGGACCGTCGCCTGGTCCTACTCAAACATATGATAGAAAGTGATGGTTCAGGACATTTGCGATGGATGATGAATCACCACAGGGTCATGGAGAGTCACGAAAAAAAGTGATTGAACATTTTGAGAGTGACCGGCCCGAGGGAATTGTGCCTGGGACATTCTGAATGTGAACCTCATGTGTTATCCCGGAGCCATTTCACCCAATAAACTTGTGCTTAGGTATATCTGCTGTTAAATATTTTCAAAGTTATGCTGAACTGGCAAAGGGTTACAGAAAAACTGATTTGATCCATCCAGTGAGGTAAGACATAATCTCATAGAATACCAATTCCTTACCCCCATTTGTGGAAAGGGTCTGCAATTACTATGGGGTATAGTAACTGGAAGTGTGTTTCAAAATGCTATACAAATGAGAAATCAAGACAACAGTATCGTGGTATGAGGTCTACGACTAGAAAATTCACTCCAGCTTTGTTTGGAGACTGCTGTGTTTTTCCTCTGCCCTTTGATGTGCCTAATGGTATAGGAATATTTGGTAGTAATTAGAATATAAATATAAGTAAACCTAGGAAGTATGTACCAAAGATATTCTTACGAAATAACAAACTTAGGATAATAATCATCATAACAGGAAGCGTAATATGTAATGTTAAGAGCAATATAAAAGTTTCGGTAACCAGACATATATTTGTGTAATAACTTTTATTTAAAATACCATTGCATTTTGTGTAACAACTGAAACTGAAATAGTGAGAAAGCTGACGATTGTGGTATATGGAAAGGGATAAACTGGGGTTCAGATATTACCAAAGTCCAAGCTGTCATAATTAGCTAATTGTATAGGTAAATTCCAGGTTGCAATAGGATTAGAATTTCTTTTGAATAGTCAGCTATTGCAGGTAGATTTACCAGTAATTGGCTAGAGGAGATTGTATTATGTAAATACTGGCAATCCAATACAATTGTGCGAAATTAATAAAGCAAAACTCTAATAGTGTTACAACAATAATAATGTTAACAATGATACTAAATATAGGGTAATCATGCTACTAGTACTACTACTGATGGTGGTAGTGGTGGTGGTGGCGGCGGCGGTGGTTGTGGTGGTGGCGGCGGTGGAGATACTGGTGGTGGTGGAGATGGTGCGGGTGGTGGTGGAGATGGTAGAGATGGTGGAGATAGTGACGGTGGTGGTGGAGGAGATGGTGGAGATGATGGTGATGGTGGTGGTGAAAATGGTGGAGGTGATGTTGGTGATGGTGGTGGTGTAGATGGAGATGATGGTGTTGGTGGTGGTGGTGGAGATGACTGTGATGGTGGCACTGGTGGTAGTGGTGGTGGTGATGTTGGAGATGCTGGTGGAAGTGGTGGAGATGATGGTGATGGTGGTAGTGGAGATGATGGTGATGGTGGTAGTGGGGATGGTGGTGATGGTGGTGGTGGAGATGATTGTGATGGTGGTGGTGGAGATGGTGGTGGTGGCGGTGGTGGAGACGATGCTGGTGGAAGTGGTGGAGATGATGGTGATGGTGGTGGTGGAGATGATGCTGGTGGAAGTGGTGGAGATGGTGGTGGTGGTGGAGACGATGCTGGTGGAAGTGGTGGAGATGATGGTGATGGGGGTGGTGATGGTGGTGGTGGAGTTGATGGTGATGATGGTGGTGGAGATGATGGTGATGGTGGTGGTGATGGTGGTGGTGGTGATGGTGGTGGTGGTGATGATGGTGGTGGAGATGATGGTGGTGGTGGTAGTGGAGATGGTGGTGATGGTGGTAGTGGAGATGGTGGTGATGGTGGTGGTGGAGATGATTGTGATGGTGGTGGTGGAGATGATGGTGGTGGTGGTGGAGACGATGCTGGTGGAATTGGTGGAGATAATGGTGATGGTGGTGGTGGTGATGGTGGTGGTGGAGTTGATGGTGATGATGGTGGTGGAGATGATGGCGATGGTGGTGGAGATGATGGTGATGGTGGTAGTGGAGATGATGGTGATGGAGATGATGGTGATGGAGATGATGGTGATGGTGGTAGTGGAGATGGTGATGGTGGTGGTGGAGATGATTGTGATGGTGGTGGTGGAGACGATGCTGGTGGAAGTGGTGGAGATGATGGTGATGGTGGTGGTCATGGTGGTGGTGGAGTTGATGGTGATGATGGTGGTGGAGATGGTGGTGATGGTGATGGAGATGATGGTGATGGTGGTGGAGATGATGGTGGTGGTGGTGGAGACGATGTTGGTGGAAGTGATGGAGATGATGGTGATGGTGGTGGTGCTGATGGTGGTGGTGGAGATGATGGTGATGATGGTGGTGGAGATGATTGTGATGGTGATGGTGCAGATGATTGCGATGGTGGTGGTGGTGTAGATGGAGATGATGGTGTTGGTGGTGGTAGTGGAGATGATGGTGATGGTGGCGGTGGTGGTAGTGGTGGTGGTGGAGATGATGATGGTGGTGGTAGTGGAGATAGTGGAGATGGTGATGATGGTGATGGTTGTGGTGGAGATGATGGTGATAGAGACGGTGGAGATGATGGTGATAGTGACGGTGGAGATGACGGTGATGGTGGCGGTGTTGGAGAGGATGCTGGTGGTGAGAATGATGGTGATGGTGGTGGAGGAGATGATGGTGATAGTGGTGGTGGAGATGATGGTGGTGGAAGTGGTGGAGATGATTGTGATGGTGATGGTGGAGATGATTGTGATGGCGGTGGTGATGGTGGTGGAGATGGAGATGATGGTGTTGGTGGTGGTGGAGATGATGATGGTGGTAACGGTGGAGATGACGGTGATGGTGGCGGTGTTGGAGAGGATGGTGGTGGCGGGAATGATGGTGATGGTGGTGGTGGTGGTGGAGATGATGGTGGTGGTGAATGAGATGATGGTGTTGGTGGAGGCGATGATGGTGGCGGTGGAGCAGATGATGGTGATAGTGGTGGTGGAGATGATGGTGGTGGAAATGGTGGAGATGATTGTGGTGGTGGAGATGAGGATGGTGGTGGTGGAGATGGTGGAGATGATGGTGATGGTTGTGGTGGAGATGACGGTGATGGCGGCGGTGTTAGAGAGGATGGTGTGGTGGGAATGGTGGTGATGGTGGTGGTGGTGGTGGAGATGATGATGGTGGTGGAGGAGCAGATGGTGGTGGTGGAAGAGATGATGGTGGTGGTGGAGCAGATGATGGTCATAGTGGTGGTGGAGATGATGGTGGTGGAAGTGGTGGAGATGATGGTGGTGGAAGTGGTGGAGATGATTGTGGTGGTGATGGTGGAGATGATTGTGATGGCGGTAGTGGTGGTGGTGTAGATGGAGATGTAGGTGTTGGTGGTGGTGGAGATGATGGTGATGGTGGCGGTGGTGGTAGTGGTGGTGGTGGAGATGATGATGGTGGTGGTGGAGATGGTTGAGATGATGGTGATGATGGTGATGGTTGTGGTGGAGATGATGGTGATAGTGACGGTGGAGATGACGGTGATGGCGGCGGTGTTAGAGAGGATGGTGGTGGTGGGAATGATGGTGATGGTGGTGGTGGTGGAGATGATGTTGGTGGGAGAGCAGAAGATGGTGATAGTGGTGGTGGAGATGATGGTGGAAGTGGTGGAGATGATGGCGATGGTGGTAGTGGAGATGATGGTTGTGGAGGAGATGATGGTTGTGGAGGAGATGATGGTGATAGTGGTGGTGAAGACGATGGTGGTGGAAGTGGGGGAGATGATGGCGATGGTGGTAGTGGAAATGATGGTGATGGTGGTATTGGAGATGATGGTGGAGGTGGTATTGGAGATGATGGTGGTGGTATTGGAGATGATGGTGGTGTTAGTGGAGATGCTAGTGGTGGTATTGGAGATGATGGTGGTGGTATTGGAGATGGTGGTGTTAGTGGAGATGCTAGTGGTGGTATTGGAGATGATGGTGGAGGTGGTATTGAAGATGATGGTGGTGGTATTGGAAAATTAAATTATTTTTTAAAATTATTTTTGTTCTTTAACGACGCTGTCAATTGCCAGGATCACATCAGCGTCGCCGTTGTGCCGAAATTTTGTCCCGCAGGAGTTCTTTAACATGCCAGTAAATCTACTGACATGGAGCTGTCGTCTTTAAGCACACTTAAAAACCATCGGTCTGGGCCGGAGTGGTATTGGAGATGATGGTGATGGTGGTATTGGAGATGATGGTGGAGGTGGTATTGAAGATGATGGTGATGGTGGTATTGGAGATGATGGTGGTGGTATTGGAGATGATGGTGGTGTTACTGGAGATGCTAGTGGTGGTATTGGAAATGATGGTGATGGTGGTATTGGAGATGATGGTGGTGGAATTGGAGATGATGGTGGTGGTAGTGGAGCTGCTAGTGGTGGTATTGGAGATATTGGTGATGGTATTGGAGATGATGGTGGTGTTAGTGGAGATGCTAGTGGTGGTATTGGAGATGATGGTGGAGGTGGTATTGAAGATGATGGTGGTGGTATTGGAGATGATGGTGATGGTGGTATTGGAGATTACGGTGGTATTGGAGATGATGGTGGAGGTGGTATTGAAGATGATGGTGATGGTGGTATTGGAGATGATGGTGGTGGTATTGGAGATGATGGTGGTGTTACTGGAGATGCTAGTGGTGGTATTGGAGATGATGGTGATGGTGGTATTGGAGATGATGGTGGTGGTATAGGAGATGATGGTGGTGGTAGTGGAGCTGCTAGTGGTGGTATTGGAGATGTTGGTGATGGTATTGGAGATGATGGTGCTGGCAGTGGAGATGATGGTGGTGGTGGTAGTGGAGATGATGGTGTTGGCAGTGGAGATGATGGTGGTGGTACCAGTGGAGATGATGGTGGTGGTAGTGGAGCTGCTAGTGGTGGTATTGGAGATGATGGTGGTGCTATTGGAGATGATGGTGGTGGTGGTAGTGGAGATGATGGTGTTGGCAGTGGAGATGATGGTGGTGGTGGCAGTGGAGATGATGGTGGTGCTATTGGAGATGATGATGTTGGCAGTGGAGATGATGGTGGTGGTATTGGAGATGGTGGTGGTGGTATTGGAGATGATGGTGGTGGTGCTAGTGGAGATGATGGTGGTGGTGGCAGTGGAGATGATGGTGGTGGTGGCAGTGGAGATGATGGTGGTGATATTGGAGATGATGGTGGTGGCAGTGGAGATGATGGTGGTGGTATTGGAGATGATGGTGGTGGTAGTGGAGATGCTGGTGGAGGTGCTATTGGAGATGATGGCGGTTGTAGTGGAGATGCTAGTGGTGGTATTGGAGATGTTGGTAATGGTATTGGAGATGATGGTGGTGGCAGTGGAGATGATGGTGGTGGTATTGCAGATGATGGTGGTGGTGGTATTGGAGATGATGATGGTGGTGGTGGTAGCGGAGATGCTGGTGGAGGTGCTATTGCAGATGATGGTGGTGGTATTGGAGATGATGGTGGTGGTATTGCTGATGATGGTGGTGGTGGTGGTATTGGAAATGATGGTGGTGGTATTGGAGATGATGGTGGTGGTATTGGAGATAATGGTGGTGGTATTGGAGATGGTGGTGGTGGTATTGGAGATGCTGGTGGGGGTGCTATTGCAGATGATGGTGGTGGTAGTATTGGAGATGGTGGTGGTATTGGAGATGGTGGTGGTAGTGGTATTGCAGATGATGATGGTGGTGGTGGTGGTATTGGAGATGATGGTGTGTATTGCAGATGGTGGTGGTATTGGAGATGATGGTGGTGGTATTGGAGATGATGGTGGTGGTATTGGAGATGGTGGTGGTCTTGGAGATGATGGTGGTGGTGCTAGTGGAGATGCTGGTGGGGGTGCTATTGCAGATGATGGTAGTGGTATTGGAGATGGTGGTGGTGGTATTGGAGATGGTGGTGGTAGTGGTATTGCATATGATGGTGGTGGTATTGGAGATGGTGGTGGTGGTATTGAAGATGCTGGTGGAGGTGCTATTGCAGATGATGGTGGTGGTAGTGGAGATGCTAGTGGTGGTATTGCAGATGATGGTGGTGGTATTGGAGATGATGGTGGTGGTGGTAGCGGAGATGCTGGTGGAGGTGCTATTGCAGCAGATGGTGGTGGTATTGGAGATGATGGTGGTGGTATTGGAGATGATGGTGGTGGTATTGGTGATGATGGTGGTGGTATTGCAGATGATGGTGGTGGTGGTATTGGAGATGATGGTGGTGGTATTGCAGATGATGGTGGTGGTATTGGAGATGATGGTAGTGGTGGTAGTGGAGATGCTGGTGATGGTATTGTAGATGATGGTGGTGGTATTGGAGATGGTGGTGGTGGTATTGGAGATGGTGGTGGTATTGGAGATGGTGGTGGTGGTGGTATTGGAAATGATGGTGGTGGTGGTGGTGCTGGTGTTGGTGGTCGTATTGGAGATGATGATGAGTGCCCTTAATCCCTATAGAACAACTGCCTCTGCTCAGAGAAAGGTAGCTCGAAATGCACTTCCCATATTTGAGCTATGGATGTGGAATTCCCCTGTCTTTCTCCCTGATAGTTTGTCTTAACCTAGATTTTTTTGAAATTATTTTGAGTTTGACTCCTCTGCCCTCTGAGCTTGAGTACTACTATTTTGATACTTCACACTAGTTCTCAATTGTCTTTATATTTATCACTTGTTTTACTGTCATATTCAGATACGTCCTGTCTTCCTTGGCGCGCGGTCACGCTGAATTTTTTAGATGCTGAGTAGATGTTCGTGAGCCTTCCAGGCGTTGCGGTCCAGGTGTTGCCAGCGTACCTCTTCATGTCGTCCGCCCATCTCGTTTTCCATTTCCCCGGCCCCCTCTCTCATCTCTTGTATCCCGGAGCTTTGCCATTTGTCCAGCGATTGCTGTAGAGCCTTACTTTGTGAGCTGCCCATCTCCACTTCGCCGCTTTTGCTGCTGTCGTGGTGTCCTTTACTTGCCTCCTTATTATTTCGGTATTTCTTGTCCAGTCTCTTACTGATATTTGTAGCATTTTCCTTTCCCCCTTTTTATCGGTGATCTGTAATGTCCTAAATCTTGAGACTGATCGTAATGAAATAAAAGGCGCACATAAGTGCGCCTCGATTTAGCAGTGAACATTCGCAAATCAATCCCAACCTCTGAGGTAACCCAATAACTGTACCCGCGATGATGTAAGTCGGTTTAAGTATTCTTGGAGCACATGCTAAGCGATAATCATAGCATGAAGGGAATACCCGTCCTAGGAAACTGTTTATTCAGGTAACGCTATTCACCTTCGCTTGCTTACTATTATTATTATTATTATTATTATTATTATTATTATTATTATTATTATTATTATTATTATTATTATTATTATTATTATTATTATTATTATTATTATTATTATTATTATTATTATTATTATTATTATTATTATTATTATTGTTATTATTATTGTTATTATTATTGTTATTATTATTGTTATTATTATTGTTATTATTATTGTTATTATTATTGTTATTATTATTGTTATTATTATTGTTATTATTATTGTTATTATTATTGTTATTATTATTATTGTTGTTGTTGTTGTTGTTGTTGTTGTTGTTGTTATTGTTGTTGTTGTTATTGTTGTTGTTGTTATTGTTGTTGTTGTTATTGTTGTTGTTGTTATTGTTGTTGTTGTTATTGTTGTTGTTGTTATTGTTATTGTTTGTGTTGTTATTGTTATTGTTGTTATTGTTATTGTTGTTATTGTTATTGTTATTATTGTTATTGTTATTATTATTGTTGTTATTATTATTGTTGTTATTATCTATTATTATTATTATTATTATTATTATTATTATTATTATTATTATTATTATTATTATTATTATTATTATTATTATTATTATTATTATTTGTTGTTGTTACTGTTGTTATTGTTGTTATTGTTGTTATTGTTGTTATTGTTATTAATTTATTCATTCATTCGTCCGTCCGTCCATCCATCCATCCATCCATCTATCCATCTATTTATTTAGTGATGTTTAATATATGACACATCTTCCAATAGTCCTCCATTCTTCTCTGTTGTTGCAGTGTTCATTTTCGAAATTCAATCTCTTCATTGGTCTGACATTATCCTTACAAGTTACTGATGGTGGTCCTCTCTTCCAATTGTTTGGTGGTACCCATTCCAGTGCATTTTTTGCTATTCTGTCTCCAGATATTGTTCTTACATGTTCATACCATTTCAACTGTTTGAATGTAATCTCATCCATTGTTGATTTTATTCCACAAGATTCCTAATAACGTTGTCGCTTATTTTATCGTTTTTTTTAAATTCTCACTGCTTGCCGCCAGAAGTCCATTTCTGTTGCCAGTAATTTAATTTGCGTGGCGTGTGCAAGTGCCCGTATATCAGCATCGTAAGTTATAATTTTGACCATACTCTATCCATTTCAAAATAAGAATTTAGTGAGGCTAGTTCTAACAGGGGGTAATAAAAGTTACAACATGTACCAAACAAATATTTTCTCACAAGCTAAAACTACGAAATGTGTAATTTAACTTCATAATTTTTGTGAATAGACGTTTTAAGTGAGGTCCATAAATGAAATTTTAATAAGAAGCATTGTATTGTTTAGGAACACATCTGCCACAATTTTATATACAAATCTTTCATTTTTTAGGAGACATTAAGTGCTCAATGGTGAAAAATGTGAGGGGATTGGTTTTTTATCCAGTGAAATGTAGGGTCTAAAATTGTGTAGGTGTATAAAAAAATATTATCCCGCTTAAAATGCACAATTTTTATTTTCAAGACTTCGGTATATCGCTGATATCATTTATCCTTCTGCTTCCCTTTTTAAACTAGATGGTTTGTAATATCACAAACATTTTAGTCCTATAACTTAAGCAGTTTATGAGAAACGGAGAATTTTTAGTTTTGCATAAATAGTGCCATCCAATTTGATAATTCTTTTGAGACTTTCAAACCATTTAATGCTTTGGATGAAGTTACTGCAGAACCTTGAACCCTTTCTACTCAGTCTGAATACCGTATACCTGTACGTTCACTGAATAGGACGAGACAAAAGTTTTGAATTCACCACCTTTTTGTTTTTACTTTTAATCGCGAGTGGTCCTATAAACTAATTAACAGCAGAGGGTAGCGTTCAGATGACCTTGCCGAAGGTAGTGTGCAGAGTTGATCCCTGTACTCCGTGCGGATTGGATCACCCCTACCAGCGCCGACATAATCAACAAATGGATGACTCTCCACTCGCAGTAGGATAGCAGTAGGATACTGAACTGATATAATAGATTTACGCAAAGCCACTCCTACTGCACAAAGCAGCGCAACCCCTAGCAATGGCGAAACGCGATCCAGTATCTACATGCTAAGTACAGGCTGAGAGGGTTTTCAGTTCTAGCAGAGAATGCTGTGATAATGCACACTTCTGTATCTAGCAACAAGGAAACGTAAGAAAGTCACCTAATACAATGGAAAACCATGCATTAATTGGCTGCGTTATATAACGGAACAAATTGTGGGGCTTATTCCCAAGCTTGCGCTGAATCCTCGTAACTTGCTTTACAGCTTTTTCTCCTGGTTAACGCTAATTATTATGATCTCTATCCTTTAAAATATCAATTAGGCATCTGTTTACTTTCTCTACTACATATAGAAAGTAGGGGAAGTATTGTATTCGACCCAAAATTTCGACGTGGAGATTTCACCGGAAATATATGTTTTGAGGCTCCCTGAATAAAAAAAAAACAGTATTTTCAGAAAAAGTTCCGTGTGTGTGAGTGTGTGGGCGTGTGCATGTGCGTCCTAGTGGACAGTATAACCCAAAAACGAAAAGTTGGTTAAAAACCAAAGTTGGTATTCGAGTTTACTATCCTTCAGGGATACGACACGAAGATTATGAAGTAAATTCCTACACCCTAAACTTGAAAATATTTCGAATATGACTCAAACGATTTTAATTAAAATGTCATTGCGTTTAACATATTATCTTTATGGCAAATGAAATGCATATTTTGAGTTTTCTCGCTATAGCCCATGTAGTCTTATTTACTCTTGATGACTTTTGCATGAATGATAAACGGTAAGAGATAGACCAAATCTTACTATACAAAAATGTGTACCTGGTTAAAACACACAAGTTATGTCCAAATGCATTTCTGTTTTGTTTTTGTGGAGTGAACCATTTTGGAGATATTTCTTGTTATTTGTGTGAGTGTTGCAATACTTACACTGCTTTCAAGCATAAGGTCGTTATGCACGTTTTACCTCTTGGCCGCGCAAAGGGAATGGAATTTCAAAGCCTTCATATAGCGACCAGCGTTAAAAGATTTTACTATCACCCAAAGCGTATTGTATTCCCATACTCTCCTTGCACCTACAGGAAAATTAGCAAAAAGATAATTTCTGCAAATGTTTATCTCGCTAACATGAGGAAGATAGAGCATTAAGAGTTTGTGAAAATAATATGAGAGTATAGAAAGTCATGTGAGTGCAACACATCAGGTTTTCGTATTTTGTGTGATATAATATAGCAACCCCTTTTCGGTTTAGAATCCCCAAAGCCTGCTATGTATCTAATGTTAGCAAACTTGTTACGTTCGAAAACAAAAATATAGAACACTTTTCCTCTTCATTACTATTTGTACACTTTAGTTCATGTTTATCGTAGTCTAATTTGTATAAAAGCGTCCTAAAAGACCCATTAAGTCAGTCATTAATCCAGTCGGGAATCTTGCCTGATTTATATTTAAGTCCATGATTTTAGTTTAGTTAGTTTAGTAGTATGGGTCTTAATAATAGGTCTACTATATTTCTGTGGCTCCGTTTTATCCCAATGTTGTTTCCTTTATACCTTGTGAAACGTAGGCACAATAAAAGGAGTATGTGATTTTTTTCTCTGAAATGTATTGGTATTTAGAATTCCTTCAATCCCAGAAAGATTTGGGACGTACACCGAGATTAACAGATGAAATCAGGATGTGTAACAAGAATTTCCGTTGTCTCCTACACCCTATAAAGTGTATATCCACCGTGCATTAAATAGCGGCAGGATACACTAACAGTAAATTTTCAACTTGGCAACATCCCTTTAATGCTGTCCTATTTACAGACGATCAGGCGGTTTTAGGACACCAGAAGTGACATCAAAAGTATGACTTATCAGCTTAACAGAATGGAAGAAGAGCAGATTCACAGGATTAGATACTTAGGTTATAAAGTGTTAGCATTCCAGGTTAAAAATCGTCTCAGATGGAACATGGTAAACAATTGAAGCATTATAGAGCAAGTAAACGGCTTGAATTATTTGAATTGTAATACTTTTGCTGCCATAAGAATGACACCAACATACATAAATTAAACGGAAAGGTGTGGGATCATAAGAAGAACACTGGGACACAAAATGAGAGAGAAAACATGACAGAAAAAGGTCTCATCATAACCTATGTGTCTTAATTTGCATTGGGTAGTAAACAGAACAGAGAAAGAGAAGAATCTTGGCTGTCGCACCGATAGGATACAATTTGTGGATTAAAAAATATACAGAATATCACATGAAGTACATATTTGACCTAACAGAAAAAAATAGATGCAATTGGGAAAAAATGCAAGAACGGCTGAGACGAATGGCACCAGAGCGGATACAAAAATAATTGATTTATATAACCCCGTTGGTTACCAAAGCACAGGCAGACCCCAACAGATGCAAAGATCAGTTCTCATGAGGTTGCGACAGATCAATAGACCTAGTTGTTGTTGTGTATTGTGATGTTGATGGTATAAGTTGGTTGTCAATCTTTGACAGATACATCGAGTTGAAGAAGTGTGTTTGGTGCTGTTAATACTTTCCTCTACCCGATATCCATTGTAGCTATCTCTGTTCATTGCACACAGTTATCAGCGCTTTAAAATACCCATACCAGACTATATCTCTGAATAGGCTGTATACAGACAACCCATAATGTCCTAATATATCGATATCTCCCATTCCCTGATTTGCACTATAAACGACGTGTTTTTCTCCCATCCTGTAATCGCAAAAACTTCGCCACATTAGCGCTATTATTAGTCTGTCAGTCTGTCTGTCTGTCTGTCTGTCTGCCTGCCCTTCACGGTAGGGAAAAACTAAGGAAAAATGAAGGGAAATGAAAATTACAGGAAATGAGGGAAAGAAAATTTCGTGGTACAAGAGAAACTACTCCATCATTCACCTTTCCAGCCAGGGATAAATACGACGAAATCGTACCCAGGACCCCTCGAATGCGAGAACCCCCCTCCCGTCTCACTGGGTAACTAGCTCGGTAACGGAACCTCGTGTTAACTTACTTTTAAGTATCAAACGCAAACGTGTTTATATAAAACGCAATGTTCTCCGGTTTCAATTTTTCTTTTAGTGTTATAAACAATAATTGGCTAAAATAAACATATTACAACTTGTATACGACAATGTTTAATTGATAAAGGTGCTATAGCTTCTCAAGTAGAATCTACAGCTCTATAGATGACTGCTCGTGCAAATAAGTGACTATCCATCAAGTATGTTTTGGGGTGCAGCCCTTTCCTTCCTGAAAGCTACAAATCTTCTGGCTCATTTCCATGACCACATAGCTAGTTTTCAGATAATTTTCCACCTCATGAAATGCTCGTGTTGCAGGCTCGTAAGGTCCATAAATATAGAGGCAAAGGCTGATCAGAAAATCTTTAAGTCTGTAGTTATAAATCTGTTCCTCTGACAGCCAAATACGCACAGTATATTCTGAACAGAACCCAAAATGTATTATGGAACGTTGATTTGGTTGTAAGAAGGCACACTAACATTATAGCTTCGTTTAGATTCATTTTATTAAAATATCATGGAGATTAAGTGGATGTGTCTTGGCTTCTACTCACACTCATACTATTTTCCCCAGAAACAATATTAATTACGGTAAACATATTCAGTACTCAAAGAAATGTATGTTATGTAATCTTTGACGTTTTCGGTCGGCCCCAACGACCTAGCTGTGGCGAGGTCCTTAAACTCCACTCACTCACTCACTCACTCACTCACTCACTCACTCACTCACTCACTCACTCACTCACTCACTCACTCACGCACGCACGCACTCACTCACTCACTCACTCACTCACTCACTCACCCACTCAATCCTCCACTCACTCGCTCCCTCCCTCCATCCCTCCCTCAATCACTCACTCACTCAATCACTCACTCGATCACTCACTCACACTCACTCACTCACTCCCTCACCTACCCACCCACTCACCCACCCACTCGCTCACTCACCCACTGACTCACTCACTCATTCACTCACTCACCCGCTAGCTCGTTTGCTCACTCACTCACTCACTCACCCACCCACTCGCTCACTCACTCACGCACTCACCCACCCACCCTCCCACTCACTCACTCACTCACTCACTCACTCACTCACACAGTCACTCACCCACTCACTCACTCACCCTCCTACTCAGTCAGTCTGTCACTCAGTCTGTCACTCAGTTGGTCAGTCTCTCGGTCGGTCAGTCACTCGGTCAGTCGGTTACTCAGTCAGTCGGTTACTCAGTCAGTCGGTCACTCAGTTAGTCAATCACTCACTCAATCACTCACTCACCGACTCACCCACTCACCCACTCACTCACTCACTCACTCACTCAGTCTGTCACTCAGTCAGTCACTCGGTCAGTCACTCGGTCGGTCACTCAGTCAGTCGGTCACTCAGTCATTCGGTTACTCAGTCAGTCGGTCACTCAGTCAGTCGGTCACTCAGTCAGTCTGTCAGTCAGTCGGTCATTTAGTCAGTCGGTCACTCAGTCAGTCAGTCAGTTAGTCAATCAGACACTCAGTCAGTCAGTCAGTTAGTCAATCAGACACTCAGTCAGTCAGTCAGTCAGTCAGTCAGTCACTCAGTCAGTCACTCAGTCTCTCAGCCACTCACTCGCTTGACGTCTTCAGTTCATAAATTAATACCTCTACTACTAATAATAACAAACTTACAGCGTTGTAACTGTAGTTAATACTGCATGTATATGACCAGAAAACGAAGGGGATACCTCGCACCTTGACCGAACAGGGGTCGTTTGTGCTTACCATCTCCAAGAGGAGCGCATGAGTTGGAGGGTATAGGCCACAGGCAGTCTGACCAACAGAGATGAGAGATCTCTAATCTCTGAGTGAATTAGCATAAACGTTAATACCACAGCATACCTAAGGAAACTATTCCTGCATCCACTTGGGATTCACAGTACCCCAATACTGCATTTCATCTTTTTATTCGGCCTGTGTTGTGAATACATTTTCTTCTGTGGATAATACAGTTTACAAAAACCTTGGATCGTTTTTGGTTTGTAGTATGACGCACTTAACGAAGGTCACTTCCTGTCCATTATCTATCTGTCGCAGCTGCTGAATGAATAATATATAACTGGATCACTGAAATAAGCTGGCAAGATTACAGAATTACAGAACACTGACTGCATTTCTCTGTTTGGAAGCAAAACATATGTCAGATTCGCGGCATTTCAGGCAATTTCTGGCAATAAGCATGTCGAATGAGCATAACCTTACTGAACTTTACCATGGAAACCATAAGCTACATACAAAATATAGGTGTTTGTAATGGCATAGAGTTTGCATATAGTTTCTCACCTGAAATAAAAAGTTTCTCAAGTATTCACTACTGGCTAGCACCTATTGACTTGTGTTACGAATAAGTTAAGTGTTATTGCAGAAAGTGGTATAGGCTAATACTGAAAATTTGAAAAGGATGCCGATATTTGTCAGAGCCACGAAAAGCAATGTTGAATACGAGTAAAGTGGAGTTACCAGAAAAGCGCCGAGTGACATTCTGGGCACACAGCTGATATCACTGAAGAAAATAATATGCTGAATTTTAGCTGTTAGTTTGAATTGCGAGCCGTTAAATCCGAATTCTATTAAGCAATAAATTAAAGCGGCACAGCTGGACATCCCTGCCTCATCTGGAAAATATATGAGGGTAATACGCTTGCTCTAAGTTTGCAGTCCAGTCGACAAAAAATTCTACCCACCAGGGTCTGTAGCTAGTGGTATTTATCTTCCTTTTATTTCCTATGCTGAGAACTGAGCATCTGCGTGTTGCATATTACATTGGCTCGAAATTTCGAGGTAGATTTCAGCATGCTCACATTCAGTGAACTACAGGAACGGTTTCAAATATTCCAGGGATAAGTGCTGAGGAAACATGCCTCATTGAGGGCAAACGCGAGTGCACAGGAACGTGCCGGCACAAGAAACTGAAATGCTAGAACAACTCTAGCGTTGCCCTTATTGGGCTCTAGAAATTCCTATGTGCCGAGAGGCAAACTGCTCTATGACTATGACATCAACATAGCCGAGAGATCAAGTATTAGTATTTGTTAGGCTCACAAACAATTAACATTATTAGAAATTAATCAGGTATATTCAATTAAGTATGTGAAAAATTGAAAGCAAATATTCTGTTGTTTAACGACGCTGTCAATTGCCTGGATCACAGCAACGTCGCCGGTGTGCCGGATTTTCGTCCCGATAGAATTCTTTTACATGCCGATAAATTTACTGACATGGAGCTGTCGTTTTTAAGCACACTTAAAAACCATCGGTGTGGGCCGGGTTTGAACCCGCGACCTTGGGATCAGTATGAAGTATGTGGTTTGTTGGAAGACAAATAAACGCCATTGTTTCTCTCCCTATCATATATTACAAAATATAACCTTTGTGCTTGTGATGAATAGTTAAACAACGCTAACAGTTAAACAACGAGAGGCATGGTTCCGTCTGCAACGTCTGTGATTCGATCCCCGAGGTGCACCTTCCTGAACTATGGGCTTTTTCAGAGGCTTCCTCGGGTTCTCTGGCTGGGAAGGAATGCTGGGAAGGATTTCCAGATTCTCCAAGTTTCCTGCCTTCCATTCCGTTACGTTAGTAATTTCATTTCACCCTTCATCCCGTTAGGTTTCCTTAAGGGCTGGAAGCGTGGCTGGGGGAACAAATGCACTCTGGAACTCTAATCCCCCAGAATGGAAGACAAGCCTACTGGTATCCGGGACCCCATGGAATGGTACAAGCCTTAGAGGGGAGGGGAGCCGGTTTTTGAGTGCCGCGCCGCCCTTGGGAGTACGAGCCCTAAGGGATGGTGCTTCTAGCTGGGAAAATGTAGGGAATCTGCCCTCTGCTCTGTCGTGGAAATGTTCCGGTCGCCCTTTGGATCCATTCGCCTCATCCATCCTGGCATCGGGTGCCCCGTCAGGGGCATAGACACAAAAGATCGCCTTTTTGCCTAGGTTGTAAATCCCCCTCTGCAACTTGTGAGTCAACAGTTAAACATGACCACACTTTAACTAATATTGCTGCTTTCTAAAGTGCAAATTACAAAATACACCTTAGACTAAGACTAAGACATGTAAAATAACTGCTAAACTCAGATAGTTGAAAGGGCTAGTTTCCGTGAACAGAAATTGTATGTTGTATAAATTGTGTCCGAACTGAAATGTAAACTACAGCAGCTACCTGTATGAAAAGAATTTCGATTCCTTTAAACAATGAAGTCCGATTAATAAGATCCAAAATACTAATAATATATTCATTTTGAAGATTTTAGCCATTTAGTCCCCCGTATGAAAATGACTAAATTGTGACATTCATATTCCTCTTAATGGTACTACACGTGACATTTTTACGTGTGAAATTTGCGTCACTTCACAAGAGAAAAATCATTCCCTTTGTTAAATGTTGTGCTGTTAAATATTTGAAATATTGTATGCTTTAGCCATGCGGTTTATTTATTTTGAGATACAAGCGAGAGTGTTTTCACCATTTTCGCTTCGAATAGCTTTTTCTACGATTAAAACTTTTTCCTATAAATGACCCTTTTTCTCTGAAGTTATTCAGGTTAATTAAATTAAATTTTAGAATCACAAGAACAGTCTCTAGATGTAGTTTCGAATCTAATTTGAATTCATAAGATGGTTGGTAATTTTTTAAGTAAATAATTTGCTTATCGTATAAATACAGAACGGTGAACTAAGAAGGCATGCAAGTTTAGCCTGCAAAAGCATTTTAATTTGGTGTATTAAATAGTGTCACCAAATGACAAAGCCAAATTACTTTTTCTGTCACTTTATTTGTCTTCTAAAACTGAAGCACAAAACAGTTCTCTTTTTCTGTCATTAACACAATCTGCAGTTCTTCATGATCTTACAACTTGCAGCTGTTCTGTGTTCTCATAGCCTTGACACACACTTTTCTGTCTTTCTTTACCCTCGCTGTCTCGCGTTCTGGTGATGCAATTACTCAACGCTCTCTAAAACTGCGTCACTTCAAGACAGACTCGAAATATTAATGTCCCAACCGCCACTGACTACGAATACAATTATTGTCTCACAATGACTACACACTCACGCACACGCACGCACACACACACACACACACACACACACTCACGCACGCACGCACGCACGCACGCAAGGCTAACAGCTGTTCCAGTTCATCACTCAACAACTCAATCAAACAAGACCTACCCCCTTCAACTCACCGTCTCGCCTCCTTATATTCCGGTAGTGACGTAGCACGGATTTTTCTTGAAACGCACATTTTCTCGAACGCTTCATGAGCAAACCGGGTTTTGGAAGGCTTACGAAGCTTCCGGAAACATCTTTATTCTGTCGTGCTGATTCTTGTCACTTCTTCCAAAGAAGTGGCGCAAGGCAGCCTGTCCTTGGCTCCGTTTGATGCGCACCGCCGCCAACCAGCGTAACAACTGCGTCATGAATATTGACGGAATAGGGCTTTTAAACAGAACTAAACTAAACTCCCCAACGCAACAGCTCGGTACCGGGTCAAGGTCTGCCACCTGACCGCTGCGTCGCCCTCCTCTTCCCACAACGGGTATAATGAATGGGATACAGTACTGGAGTGTGGAACATGGTTAATTCAATAGGGCTTTTAATATTCCCTTAGACTACATTGATCTGTAGTTCAGTGTCCAAAAACCAAATAATGGAGGTTGGAAAATATGGTCATCCTAACTATCCGTATTGATACTTTTACCAAGAGAGCTACAGTGTTTACTGTTGCAAAAGCAAACAGCAATTGTTCTGTTCTGGTTGGCGCTGTCGAAACCTAGCCTCATTCTCGACTAGTATTAGAATATTAATTCTATTTATCAATCATATTAAGTAACAATAAAAGTGTAGAATGTAAATGTTTACACAGTTCAAATGTTCACTAAATATAAAAGCGCAATGTTGTATACTTATGTGAAATAATACGCAAGCGAGGATTGATAAAGTACCGAGCCATATTTTGGAACTGCACGAACACAACCAGCATTCATAGGGATCTGAGTTGTAAATGAGCACTTAATTTCTCATCTGGAAATGGAACTTGTGCCCCCTCCAATATAGAAAGGCTTGGTTTCGAAGTTCACGATCATTTACAAAATCCCCACTTGTGCTACTGAGTGGTAGTCTAAATTCTAAATCACCACTAATTCGCCCCCTTCAACAGACAGAATGAAACACTCCATACATTATAAAGCTGGGACTCTGCTACTGATATTACCGGAAAGAGCCCTTCTTGAGCTCTGCGGTTGCTTCAAGTGCAATTAGCTACAGTAAACTGAACTTGGTATGAAGATATCTGGTCGCAACGCCTGTACATTTTCCTAGTACCAAGGCTAAGGATTTTCTGTGCGCTCGCTTACCAAACATGTCAATTATAACGTGCTCAAAGAAGATTAATAGCCCAGAGCTGTATATGTGTTTCCCAAGTAGTTAAATATTTGTACTAAAATGAATATGGTTGTTAACGGTGAACCCTCAAAATATCAGCAATTAAATTACGGTGACGAGTTTGATAACGTTTTGCTGTCTTCCATCACATAGGGAAGAAGTTAACCACTGCAAGGCGTTCAGTCCACCCTTTGCAGTATTTCGAACTCAGTTATTGTTTTATTCAATAGTTAGTAGACAAAATCTTTGGAACAGGTCGTCCACTTTAGGTATTTAAGTTGTGACATAACTGTAGATAGAGGTAATGATATTGAACATAAAATCAATACATTTACACAAATTCTTGGAACAATATATAAAACTCTGAGGGATAAGACGTGGAAGGAAACAAAATTGAAATTAAATTAGATAATGACTGTACCAGTTTTGCTATATGGAAGTGAAATATTTTAAAACAGAGGGGCAGAAGTAAGATACGAAATACAGCAATGAGATCTAATGTAAATATAGGTGAAGAACTACTGATTTTTTATTTAAATGACAAAATTGAAGAAAATAGTATCAGTTGGAAGGAGTATATATAAATAATGAACGAGGATAGAATACCCAGTATCGTGTATGGTTATAAACCTCAAGGTCAGGACTCACGAAGGCTACTCGTTAGTTGTGAACACATTCCCCTACTTTCCCTCTCTTCCTGACCACGAAAGGGGAACAGCGGGTGAAAACAAAATGCAAAACTGGTTCTAGCTGAAGCGTGCTACTGTAGTTGTGCAGGGGAGGGGAGCTCTTCTTTTCACACCTATTGAGTAACGTTCGTCAGCCCTGCTCAAGGTAAACAGATTGAGAACAGAACAAGCTATCAGCCTAATCCCTGGAGTGAAGATGAAGATGAGCCACTCACAAACTCGCATGCATTGCACGTACACGAATTTATTAGCTACTTTAGTTCTCATGCTGCTGAGTGGAACCTACACGAGTAAATTCTGAGTGAATTCTGAATTGTGTAAGAAACAAAGGGTGGGAATAGTATGGCTAAGTGCAAAATTCGCAATATTGCAGAAGATACTGGTGAGAGGATTTGCCCGTTACATGGGGAACAGGAATACTGGGCGCATATTTTGGCAACAAGTCTGTTAGGGGGAAAGGTAATCCGATGTAATTTTGGCTTCCAACAGATGGAGGACAGCATTCTGGTACCTGATTCTAAACACACAAAACCGTCGAGGCTTGGTCATATACCTATCAAATGTGCGTGTGCTTAGAGATTAGCGATTACACATACTTGGTATTTGAGGTTTATGTGATTCAGAGTATTTTTGCTCTGTGTGTATGTTTAAAGTGTTGTGAATATAAAATTTGTATCGAAAATGCCTTAATACTACAAATTATGATAAAGGCCTCCTTTAATATTAGGAAAGGAAAATATTTGCAAGTTGTTCATGCATTTTTATATATAATGAGACTGAAGATGGGTTTATGATGGAATGTCATGAAATAATACGAAAGGAATACATTTATAGATCTTGACACTAAATATTAATACGAGTTCTACTATTATAAGCTGAAGGAATTTGCTCTGCTAGCCGCTTTTAAATGCAGTTCAGTTATGTTTAAACCAACAAGGGTACATATTTAAAATACTACTTATACTATTACAGATGGGATTGCTCTTTCACGTTTGCCTCTTTCACACCTTCTTTGCTAGGCTGAGGTTGATATTTTAAACTTTTCTAAGTAGAGAAAAGTTTACTTTTACATTTTTCCTATTTGAATGCGATACGTGCTCGTAGGCGCTGTTAAGTATTTCTATGGTGCTTTCAATACATTTTGAAATTCTATGGGTCATTCTTGTTCTATCTTTATCTTTAGGATATATCATAAGGATATACATTGATCCCCCAAACCAGAGATTGATTTCCATTAACAAAGAGAGTTTTGTGTTCATTCTTGCTCTACTGTTCAAATATATTTGCACATAATGGCTATGAAATGGAGACACAATAGCGTGCTTTTCCTTGCAGGTGGATTAGTAAGGTCAAAGCCACAGCCGAGTAGAATGCGGGCTGTTTTTTCGATGCCGTAGCGAAGTTGTTGCAGCCTCGCGGGAACAATATTGACTTTATTAGTCCCCGTCACAAACAAGACAGTTGCCGCTCAGTCAGTTGCACTGTAGAGAAAGGAGAAATAGAGAAAGAGCGGGAGGGAAGTGGTTCCAAGGACGTTGCGGTTTGGCGCGAATAAGGGTAACGCATTGAGTTGTTAGGTTAATGTGCTACATAATTACTTATACTGTGTTATTCTTCGACGTTTGGTTCTTCTTTGGAGACCAAGTGCCAAGGATGACTGATATGTCCACACAATGGAGTGCGTTTATAACACTAAATTACCAAACTTAATTGCTATAAAGGCACCTGTCCGTGAAAGTAGTGGGAAATCGCACGGACATCAAGGAAGACTCAATTTGAAAACACTAGGTATACCTGCCGCCCTTCATACTCTCTTGCCTCATCCCTTCCTCGCCAAGGCCCTGGCCGCAGTGCTGACACTTTCCCAGTTCTAAATCCTAGATTAGATCAGATTGGATTGCGTTCAGCGAGTTCACAATTAGCCACGGAGGCCGGTGAACATTGAACATGTCAATTGAAATGTACAATAATGTCAATAAACACATAGCATATCATATAGAACACATTTACAGGCACAAAAAGAAAAAGAAAGAAAAAAAAGAAGAAGAAGAAGAACAGGGTGATGGAGAACCACAACGAAAACTTCCCTGTAATTATAAGACTTACATATGGTATATTTACAGATATAAACTGAACTTTGTTTCAAACTTTCACTAGGCTTTTCCTGCCACGTCCGACTGTTTAGTTATAATATAATTATAATTATTTAGTTATAATGTAATTAGCAATGAATGACATCTTTTGTCACATTGTTCTATACATATACATTTAGGCAGCTTTCACGCAGGCATCGAATGTAATTAACAATCATTTGCCATTAAAAATCTAGGGATTACTAGCAAAGCAACATAAACATTATCAGGACAATTTGTCATTCAGATAATTTATACAGAATAAAATGAGCTGGAAACTTCCTACAAAGCTACATAAGCATTAACAGGATGATTAGCCATTCAGATAAGCTTATACAGAATAAAATGCCCTAAAAAGACTTACAAAGCTACATAAGAATTAAGAGCATCGCATACGATTTTTCAAAATATATATATTTGTTTTTCAACTGAATCGTAAACTAGATAACCATGTCTTAAAATACCTCATTCTAAACTCTTTGTAATGCAATGAACTTACACCAACGAATATGTTGAGAAAATTTATATTTCCGAAATAAAAATTAAAAAATCACTGCAAGTAGACTTCCAACTAGAGCAGTTTTAAAAACACTTAACTTAAACTCTAAATCACAATTAATATTACAGTTGCGGCACTTGGGGAGTAAATTAATGTTTAGATATGTGGACACTATACACGTTTCAAAATTGGACTGCATGGCCTAAAGCTTTCTATAGTCACTATTCAAGTCCCTCTAACAAGGTTGGAATAAAATACCTGTTAATATCTTTAAACAGCAATAAAAGCAGATACAAATCACGGGCTGGAGGGTACGGCACAGTCCAGATTCCAAACCAGTCCCCCATAAGGGGTGAGCAGGTTAGCTCTAAGCCACTACTGTTTCGTTCTTTATCGTCTGCACATAGGACGCCTGTGTAACTAAAATGGCAGATGTGATTTGAGTGGTCCGTACCAATATTTATTTTATGAAACTTAATGATGAAATCTGGAAATACCGTGTGAAAGGGAAGTCGTTACACTAATTTAAATTAGTGGTAAATCTCGTTATTTAGAACACATTTTGTATCTTACCTTTTTGTCCCTGACCGTTTCCCTCGGATATATTTTAGTTTTGTCGAAAACAAGCTGGCAACACTGCAGATTGTGTGGGTGTCCCTTACCCTAGGTCAGTGCATAAACAAACACAGCAACGGTGCTTCTTGAGAACACAAACAAATACCCTGTCTTGCCCTTCCGTGTTTACTCTGCGAGTTTAGGTCAATCAGAAGCGTTCAGCTCCCAAAAAATTACACGAAAGCGAAAGTGCCCGGCCTGTTTACATCCACAAATCAGGTCAATTCCATGACAACCTCAACGCAACGTTGTCGACTTACTGCACGTGTGAAAAAGCTGCTTGGAGCATTCCTTCGCGTTTTTTAAGTTATTAATTATTTTGTAACCCTGTGTGATGTCCCACAATTACAACCGAAGCTATGTCAGAAATAACTTACTCTACGCATGTAACAAGTGACAAACTTATATTCGTACATTCTTGTGGAATTACGCATCCATTTTGGATAAAGAACCATTTATTTTATCAAAATAGGCTGATCAAAGAACAAAATGACATTAAGCTGTTTTGTTTGTAATACTTCTATGAAGCACATATTAGAAGGAATGTAATGACTTCCTTCCAGCCTGTATATACAAGAAAGTATTCACCTTCACCACACACCGAACCGGAGAAAGCAATAACAGCATTTTCCAATATCATTCTTCATATAAATTTCACTTTTAAAATTAAGCGAGAGAATATTAAAGCAGAGAAAGATCGATTAAGTATTTATTATAAAGATGGAAAAGCTTCTTATAAACCTAAAAATAAACAGCAGCACTTCTCAGAACGGGTAACTGATGAAATTCGGAACTTCGGATTAAGATATTAATATATCCCAACCAGCAATCGAGAGAAACATCAGTGTTGATATATTTATTGAAGCGCAAAGCAAATGTCCCTAAGAATTAATGTAATTTAGATTTTTAGAATATACCACTTTATACCTCACTTTATTAAAATGTACATATTTTTTATCCAACTTTTGACATATAAGCACAACAGTAATATATGTCGTAATATACCATGGAGATATATAGTAATATTCCCAAAGGTTTTCAGTTAAATGATTGGACTAGTTACTTTCTCTACTAGTAAGAAGAGGAAGTACTGTACCCCACCCAAAAATTCTCTGTCAATATTTCACTGGAAATGTATGTTTTAAGGTCCCCTGAATCCAAAACAAAAACATTTATAGAGAAAGGTTCGTGTGCGTGTCTGTGTGTCTGTAAGCCTGTCTGTCAATCAGTGGACAGTATAATTCAAAAATGAAAAGTCGGTCAAAAACCAAAGTTGTTATTTAAGTTTAATGTATTTCAAGGCTGCGACTCGAGGATTTTTAAGAAAACTCTTCCACCCTAAACTACCCTTTACATGGAAAATTTTTCGAAAATTTTTCTTTCCTTGAAATACCTCTAATGATTTTGTTTAAAATGACATATGTTAAAGATATTTAGGATAAGACAAAGAAATTAATTATTTTGAACTTTGTGACCATAGCTTTGTAGTCCTGTTTACTCTGGGTTACTTTTGAATAACTCCTAAATCGTAAGAGATAGAGACAAAATCTTCCTGTACACGAGAAGTGGATCTCGCTAAAAGATATTTAGGATATGACAAACGAATGAATTATTTTGAACTTTGTGACTATAGCTTTGTAGTCCTGTTTACTCTGGGTTACTTTTGAATAACTGCTAAATCGAAAGAGATAGAGACAAAATCTTCCTGTACAAGAAAAGTGGATCTTGGTAAAACACAAGTTTATGTCCAAATAATTCTTTGTAGAGTGAACCATTTCGGAGATATTCCTTGTAATTTGTGTGAGTTTTCGAAAACTTAAACTTTTGTGCAACATCGTTGTTCATTTTTTATGTTATCCGTGCAAAGAGAACGGAATCTCAAAGATTTAAAAGATTTGAGTATCGCTCAAAGTCTACTGTATTCCAATATTCTTTTTGTGTCTACAAGAAGATAATAAGATAATTTCTGCAAATGTTTATCTCAACTTAACACGAAGAAGATAAAGGAATAGGAGTTTGTAAGAATGGTTAGTACAAGAGTAGAGAAAGTCATGTGAGTGCAACACATAAGATTGTATATTTGTCATCAATTGGAATGAAGAGTGTGGAATCGTGTACGTGTGTGTCAGAAACAGCCTCTGATTGTAAGTGCCGTAAGGGAGGCTATTGCCGCAAATCCTCTTACCAGCTGCAGAGGACAAATCTTATTTTGAACCTCTTGTTTGAGTACCTCCAATAGAAGTCCCTGATGCAACCGTAGAGTAGGTCACCTAACTAACTGCGGAGCATCTATCCTAACCACTTGCTACACACTTAAATTGCCAGGGTAATCTTATTTTATGGAAAACCCCTCTTCTAAAACATTTTCGCAAAAAACTCCATACTGACCAAAATTGTTAATCCATCCATCCCAGAGAACCGCCTAATAAGAATCATTAGCCCACGGCTTAATATTAATTCCACAGTAACACATTTCTAAAGCCTGTGGAGCAATTATCATTTCCTCAATTTCGGTAAGCTGGTAATGCCTCGACGTTAATTCCTTCTTTCTCAGTGGCAGATGAATAACCACTTTGCCTAATCTCTTGCTCACTCCTACTCATTCATCGCTCTCGCTTGTAAAAACCCACTGAAAAGATTAGCAATCCTTTTATCGTAATGCCCAGCTCGCCAGGCACATTGATTTCTAATAAATTACATCTGCCCGTTCCTTACTGTGGCGCTGCTGAAGAAAGCAAATAGCTAAGTGAGGTGCATTTTATGTCGCTGCATTTCAATATCGAAGTCAGAGATTTCATTTTGTTAGAAGGAAATCTAACCCTCCAACGCTCCGAACCAAAACTTTGTTCTAGATCGCTGAATTTCAACCGAAGAGTACGCCAAGAGCTCTTACGTGCTGCATAAAATTTAATGTAAATCTTTGTGTAGTATTAAATAAGTTATAAGTATTATAATCTATTTTAGGTATATTTGTGCATAATTTGAATTAAGGGTAACTCTAGGACTAGACCTTGGGGTTGAAGCTGAAATTAAGGATACCCATCTGTGAAATGTTGAAAATCTACAGTTTTCATTGGATTGATTTGAAATTTTAACACAGCAATCACTGTATAGTGAGTAATAACTGTGCTAAATTTTATAAATTTAGTCAGATTAGTTGCAAATATATTAATATTTTATTATATTTTTTTTAAATATTTGTACAAATGGTTCCCCATGGTGCAATTTTGATTTGAAAAACTTAATAATTTTCAGTTATGTCATGTAATAGAATGTTAGCAAATTGATGAGATAGTTTCTTAATCTTGTTATTAGTTTGGATAAAAATAAATTTTAAAGTTTAAGTTCATTATTTTTTTCATTTAAATTTTGAAATGTAAACTTTAATGTTTAATTACTCAGCAGTTATTCACGTTATCCCATCATTTCTTTATAATGCTATTTCTAAGCAGATACACCAAATTTCATTCATAAGTACTGAAAATTGCATCGTGTGGAGCATTTTAAAGAGCAAACAGTGTTAAAAATAAAAACATGGAAAAACTAAGTTAGAAATCATAGCAAGGATAATGGAACTGTATGGATTTAAATGGACACGACCACTTACAGGCAATCCGTTAGACGGCCATGTGACATAGATAAAAAGGCCGTAAGGCTGTAAAAAGCATATCAAAATAAAGCAGATGATTTATACTATTTGATAAAACAAAAATCCATTTTTGTCAATTTTTGAAATTTTTAACCTTTTTTCTCAGATGGGTATCCTTAAGATTCCAGGCAGTAAATAGTCAATTTAAAGGGATAAGGGATGTAATATAATGGGAAATAATTAATTGGTTTATAGAGAAGTAGAGAGAAAATATAAAAGCAGAGGAATGCTTTGTATGAGGTTTACGTGGATAAATTATCTTGTATAGAAAATTGGGTGCATGTTGAAAGTGGAAAAGGGTCGTTAGATAATTAGTTAGCAGAACTTGGACGACTGGGTCATTAAAAGCCAGATACAAATTCGCGAAATTGGGGAGGCTGGGAGCTTCCAGGTAGCGAGCTGGTGAAGGGAAAGGGAGATGATACTACATCTAGTTTGTGGAGTTCTAGGAATTAATAAAGGTAAGAGGTGCTCGCTAACAATCCAATAAAAAAATTGATGGGTCGCGGTTATGATTAGCGTGCTGAGCTAGATATCTCGGCGACAGGCCTACTGGCCAGACATAGTTGTATCTCTTGCTGTGTGTTAGTAACATATTTTGTGTGCTTCTGCAAAGGTTGCGGCGTAACATATTTGTCTGCCCACAGCATGCAGAATTGTACGCTTACATATTCACCAGTCTACGAGTTAAATTCAATTCTTATTAGAGTACATCGGTCAACAATTTATATATATATATATATATATATATATATATATATATATATATATATATATATATATATATATATACTACGATCTTGTGTTGGCTTTAATCCTTAAGGATACCCATCTGTGAAATTTTTAAAACTACAGTTTTCATTGGATTGATTTGAAATTTTAGCACAACAATCACTGTATGGTGAGTAACTGTGCTAAATGTGATACATTTAGTCAGATTAGCTGCTAACATACCTGTTAATATTTTATTATATTTTTTTTTTAATATTTGTATAAATGGTTCCCCATGATGCAATTTTGATCTGAAAAACTTAATAATTTTCAGTTATGTCCTGTAATAGAATGTTAGCAAATTTATCAGATAAAATTTTAATCTTGTTATTAGTTTGAACAAAAATAAATTTTAAAGTTAAAATTCATTATTTTTTTTCAATTAAATTTCAAAATGTAAACTTTAATATTTAATTACTCAGCAGTTATTCACGTTATGAAAAAATTATGTCATCATTTCTTTTTAACGTTATTTCTAAGCAGGTATACCAAATTTCATGCATTAGTACTGAAAATTGCATCGTGTGGAGCATTTTAAAGAGCAAATAGTGCTAAAAATAAAAACATGGAGAAACTAAGTTTGAAGTCATGGCAAGGATAATGGAACTGTATGGATTTAAATGGACACGACCAGTTAGAGGCAACCAGTTACATGGCCATGTGACAAGTTAAAAAGGTCGTAAGGCTATAAAAAGCATATTAAAATAAAGCAGAAGATTTATATTATTTGATAAAACAAAAATCCATTTTTGGCAATTTTTGAAACTTTTAGCCTTTTTACACAGATGCGTATCCTTAACCACTCACGCACACCGCGAGTAAAGCATCTCACTGCTCAAGCTAAGCCAGATACAACAACGAGCTGAGATATTGTGGATTTAATATCCACTGGCGTCCAGAATACTACATCGTCGGGAAGCACAGAATTGCCTCTGAAGTACCCATTATCGGCGGAAACGTGCGTTTCTGCAAACCGAACAAGACGCGGGGCGGTTGCTTCAGGGTACAGCTGAAATGGAAAGTTTTCTTTGGGGGTACGTGGAGATACGAGCACTTTGTTCGCAGCTAAACCGTTCACTTTATCTGAATCGGCCAAGCAAGGCATCTTATGTATAAAATTAAAACTTTTACATGGATCATTTAAGGTATGTATTACAAATTTCATACTAAAATGAATATGTATTCAACCGATCTAGATGGTTGAGGTAACGTTTAGGCCTCTGTGGGGTGGTGGTAGCATAGGTGCCTCAAAACCAAGAGGTTGCGGGTTGGAATCTCAGGATGAGTTGTCCGGATAAGATTTTCTTCCCAGGTTTTCCCTTAACCTGGGAAGTCGAATGTCGGGAAACTTTAGTCCTATGGACCTCGGGCTCATTTGAGCATCATTTCAAAAGTTTCATTCATTGATCGTCGGATATGACATTGCATTTGAGGACGTTAATATACAAATAAGAAAGAGAAAGTGAGAGTTTTGGAGAGCTTATAGTTCTTGTCCAATGGAAGATTGTTAATAATTTTTATATGCTACCCGTGCAAAGAGGACGGAATTTGAAAGCTTTAAAAAATTTGACCATCGCTCAAGGTCTACCCTAATTCCACATTCTCCTTGTACATACAAGAAGATAAACAATAAGATAATTTGTACAAATGTTTATCTCAACTAACACGATGAATATATTGGAATAAGAGTTTCTAAAAATGGTTAGTACAAGGGTAGAGAAAGTCACGTGAGTGCAACACATGAGATTTTTATACTTCTGATCTGGGTAAGTTTATTTTGTATTAATGATGCCATAGCCTGCACTCGTGCTGACACAAAATTTAATGGTGGATGACAGGAGGACTTGGTCAGCACAAAATCCAATCAGAGGCAGGTACAACTAAATATGCTGTGAACTCATCCTGTAAAGCCGGTATATTGAAATCATTTGCACCCACAGAATTTATTTGCACAACAAAAAGGTGATAGGAGTGGTAAGGTATCAGTCACCACTAAATATTGCATAAATACGTAAAGATTCCTTAGGTAGCCAAGAATTCGAAATGGACTTAAAAATCCTGAATGAAATTAAAACATATGATATCAATTTAGCTGAGATTTCCTTTGGGCCGTGCTGTTATAACTTTCACTAATTGTGAAGGTAGAAGAATCATGCAGCTCCAAGCTAAAGCGCGGATTTGGTGTAACCTAGTATCAGAAATAAAAGCAGGGGTGTTGAGTTAATGCCTGCACGGTAACCGTTTCTATGGTAAGATTGCTTAAAACACTGCCAAATTTAATATTGCAGCTAAATGACAAAGGTGCAGTCCAGTTGGCTTTTCTTCAGTTCCTTTTCATCTATCTGAATGGACAACAATATAGTTATCTTTTACTGACGTTAGCATAGTCTTGAGTCCTTCGTGATATTACAACTCGCTACTGTTGTCTTCTTGCAACCTTGACTCAGTCCTTTCTGTCTTCAGTGTCTCTGTCTCTCGAACAGCTGACTTTCACGATACACTGCTTCACTGGCTCTACTTAGATTCCACGTACACACACGCATAGCCCCAGCACTGTCTGATGTGACAGCTCATGACTGCAACTAACACCACTAACTTCTTTCGTCACCTCGCCTCCTTATATAGCGAGTATGACGTAACATGGACCTTTTTCCAACTTCACTTTTTCTGGAACCTCTACAAATACACCGGCCAGCTGACATCATGCGAATAATCTCGAAAACCCTACGCTGTGCCGCGCTCATTGTCACGCGTTCACAAACAGCGGAGCTAGGCAGCCTAACCTTTGATGCATGTACCGCCTATCTGGTATGTGGTGTGAGGGTGCTTGACCCTGGCCGTCAAATTAAAAATTAGTCTTAGTATGTATACATGTTTCAAGATTTGTGGCTAATAGAATTAAACTAAGATTAAAAATAAAATATTAATTTGGCCGAGATTTCCTTGTGGGCCATGTTATGAACACCAGTATGGCAGCATCTGAATTAATTGTGAAGGTAGGGAAATCTCGCAGCACTACTGTAAAACATGGATTTGATGTAACCTAGATATTACAACCAAAAGCAAAAGGGTTGAGTTAATGCCGGCACGGTAACCGTTTCTCATGGTCAGGTTACTTAAAAGGCTAGCAAATAGAATATTATATCTCTTTCAGCAAAAGTAAATGCAGGTCGGATACCATTCATAATAGCGACATAAAAGCTGAATGGAACATATGCAACTATAGAAGGTACGGCAGTCTAAATCAGATTTTATTCATAAGCTTTCTTTTCATAGATCAGGGTTGCTGTCAAAGTGTTTGAGGGACAAAGAGATAAACATCAGCGTGGGGATGTTTCCTCGCAATACACAAAGTACTGAGGGTGATAGTTTTGGGATATAATACGTCATTGCTTCCTTATCTATTTCAAGCCATCCTTACCTGTGTTATATAGTGCACTATGGAGCATTTGACAAATACAGATTGATAAGAGGTTCTATAACTACCTACGCCAAAGCTAATGTGAACAAACTTCAATGACGTATGTCATGCATTTACCTCTTGACAACTGTAGTTAGGTCATAAGCTTTGCTCTTGCTGTTTAAAATCATGTGAATTCTTTATCAATCCCATATTTGTTACTAAGCGGTAGTTCGGTGTTGCAAATCTAGCTTTCCTCGTGTTTTGGGATGTAAATTATTAGGTTATGCGAAATGTATATCAAGCACATACTGTGTGCTTTCCCATACCTGTTTTGTATTAGTACTAACGAGGCACCACATGGTCTTGATAATCGGAGATGATAGTCACAAAGCTATTAGTTATTCCTTCCAACTTTCAGGGAACTCAGCAGCATTAAGTTTTCAATTATGTAAACATACAAAGGGAATATGTTTTGCTTACTACTATTTCATTTCCTATTCCACAAAGAATTGATTATCTACAACTAATTAACCTAATGAACCTAATAAATTATATAGCAAATAAAAGTGATCTCTTTGTACATTCGTTTACTTACAGACTTCTTAAATAGAAGGTATTGTAATTATGTTGTCCCTTTAGGAAGATTCTGAAAATATGCTACTTTTAAGTCACATAATCGGTTCTTTTTGTGCGATATTCCCACATGTAATATTATAAACAGAGAGAAATATGTGTAAGTTTGAATCTAAAAAAATCACTCGTCCTATTTTGATAATTCTTTAATCATTTAAAATCCCTATTCTTCGAGATGATTACCGACAATATAGTATTTCCAAATAAACTGCGGCATTAGGGGTTTCTTTTTCATATTTATATGGAAGTGACAAATGCATTCCGTTGGGGCACTTTATTTCAAATATGGCGTATTTTTAATTACCACGTCAAAATTGAGTTATTTTGTGGTGGTTTATATCACTATATATCCTCATATCATCACTCATACTTCACTAAAGTGTTATCAAATAATGCTTTGTATTCCTTTGACAAAACTGGGAAGATTTAGACTCTAGAAGCTGACAACTCTTGCATTATATCCCTATTTTCAACCCCTAGCATACAAATCAACATTACCTTGCCTACATATCATTGCTTTGGAATGACAAGGTTCTGACTACCTTGTTGTTCTGAAAAAACCAGGTCTTAAAGTTATAGAGTTCAACAACTTTAACAGTTTGTTAAATATTGCGCACAAATTTAGCATTTATTACACAATTTGTATTAAGTTCAGGATTTTATGATAATGGAGTCCAATTAATTTAAACAGTACGGTAATGATGCTTTGCATTTGGAACCTTTTTATCCCCAGATCAGCTAAACTATTTGCAATACAGGGTTCTAACTGCAGTTTTAAATAGGCTCAAAAATGAATTAAATTACTTGTTCATTATAAACCAAAATGTAATTTTATTAGCTTCGTAACATTAAATAATATGTAATTGTACATTAATATGCTGGGTTTAACTAAGAACATCATGTTTCTATAGGATACTTGCAATAAATAAATGTGAAAGAAAAAATAACGACTAAAACACACATTTATGCCATGTATAATCTTTCAGTTAAATTTGAAGCAGAATAAAATACTATCATGTTCAGGCATAAAATTCGCCATGTTTTTTAAATCTTTATTTTTTCATTGGACATTTCTTTATTTCTTCTTTCTTCTACACTTAGCTTACAGTACTATTGGCAATCCTTGAAAGGCTTGTGGAACTAAGCTTCATGTTTGTGCTTTCTGACATTACTTCTCCGTTTGCTCTGGTTTAAAAATTTCTTCGTGCTCTGTTTGGAGCCGAATTACTTCCTTACTTTTATATCTGCTATAACCTCAGTTACTCATCGAAACACTGATGTAATGATAAAAGGCTGTAGATAGTATGCTATTACTTCAAAAGGTTAATTGTGCAGGTATAATTCTCAGTTCAAATACATTAATAGAGCAAATAAAACCTAGTCACTCCAAAGGGATGAGTTTTTCCTCTGCAAATAGAACTTTGTCATTTTTATATCCCTCTTATGGACTACTAGGTGGCGTCAGTGATGATATATGTTGCAGATAGAATTATTTCAGTATCAAAGCACACAAAAACTCATTTTTTTTCCAATTTTGTCAGTTGGAACCTTGTCATTCCAAAGCATATATATGTGGATGAAACTTTGTACTCTTATATTGCGGGACCCAATAAAGCTATAGCCTACCTTGTAGGTAGAAGAAACTTATATTAAACTTTATGTAGCAATTTGCATTGTTCAAACTATGTGGTAAAATTTTTGCAATAATCATGGCTTACTTAAAACTTGGGAAAAAAAGCATAATTCCTATTTTGAATTTATAGTACTCCTCCTTACTTTATTTTCAACTACTTCAACACGTAAAACTATTGTTTGGTGAATAAGGGCACAAATTTGTACACTTGGACTTAGTGAAAATTATAGAATACCATACAGCACTAAGAAGTTACCTGAATATACATATACATATATATATTTCAGTATATTATTTACAAATTATCAATACATCACAGATCCGTGCAAGAATGTTGACACTTGCGCCTTGGACACAAAGAGAGACTACTTGCATCCTTCCAGATTCCCCCTTATCTTTATGTAATGTAATGCAGCAGCCCAATGTCGGCTAGGAGGACTAATATTCGATAAACAGATTCTAACCCCAATTTGCGATTTAATGGCGATTTACCTAACCAAGTTTATGCAATATCACGTGTCACAGAATAAGTATTATTTGTCTCTGCCGTGTCTAAGTATGACCCTCCGGTAAATAAGGAACACAAAGTAAAGAAAACAAAAATCTTCATGAGAAAATGCTTGACCCACTGAACTTTGCATCTTAAGCCCAACCAATGTACAGACAGCCGCACTTGTGGAGCACAATTCATTAATCAACTTGATAAGACCAAAAATCTTAGAGGTTTTTAAATATAGCGAATTTGTTCAGCTATCAACAATATTTCACTTTTCTTCGCGATGTCAATAACGTACGCACAACGAAATTCTCTTCTTCAGATGGCTTGCCAGCTAGGCGTCGAACAGTGGACCTATTTAAATCTCTTGCAGTAGCAAGGTTCATTGTAGATCACAACTGTCATCGCAACCTCACTCGGAGAACGTACTGAATAGTCAGTATTTTATGTTGCATGAAGAGCAAAAACTAACCGCCTCAGTTACCAACTGACTCACTGGCGAGCACCCTCATTTATAGCCGCTGAAAATTTCTAGATCGTTCGGGTGGCGGGGAGAGAAAACTCCCAGAGTAATTTCGTTTTCCTCCGATAGCTTATCTGGTGCTTACGACATCTTTTATACAATAACTGAGGCCCGTAGCTGTATCACGATGTTAATAATACCTGCAGTTTCAAATTGAAATAAATTATGTTTTAAAAAAAATGCGTACTTTAGCCGCTTTAGAACTGTACTTCTTTAAAGCTTAATATTTGTTTGTTAAATCGATTGTTTCAGTCTAATCAACTTAAACACTTAGCTATATCTCCATAGGAGTTTTAGAAAATCAATGAAATGTCTCGGGAAGAAAAACATTACCTTCCCTTTAAAAAGAGAAAGGATTTAAGAACATTCACGCAGTTTAGGAGCTGTTCAATGCATAAAACAACCACAAAAGCTTCTCACTTCAAAGGAACAAAAGTCACACATTACGCGTTTTTAGGTAACAATCGCCAAGAACTTGTGTGAGGTTGTGAATGCTGCACACCTCTGCTGAACATGGGGAAAATTACGTATTTGCCTTTGAAAGATCACAAGCGGTGCAATTAAAACACCCGACCTTTCTAAGGACCTGTTGTGTTCGAAAACAAGTGCAGCGACATGGCGTTAAAATCTCACCTACATGCGCTAGGGGTGTGCAAATCCTTAGAGCTTAGTGTATATCTTCTTTCTCCTTTCCCACACTCTTTCTTCCAGGTTTATTTTCTCCATTACTGCGGTTGTTTTATGGTGTCATTGAGAGCTGGCTTATGTTTGATGGCTTACCACTCAGGATGGTGCTTTGACGTTGAGCACAAGCATAAGACTGAAGAGCTGAATCAGATTTGAAAGATTCAGTGCTGAGTCGTGATACGAACAAAGCTCTACCCTGTGCCTACGTGACAAGTACGCCGAACACACAAATCTCTCTCTTTTTCTCTCTTTCTCTCTCTGATTCTTATTTACCACATGAGCTCCAGAGTTAATTTATATGTAACAACGGTTTTACATTGTGAGAATTGGTTTCAAGAACTCAGTGCCTCGGTCAGGATTCGAAACTATGGAACTTTGCTACGCTGATCCAGAGCTGCCAGCCTGCCTCATTAAAATCTTACATCCTAGCTGACCTCTAAGGAGGTTTTATGTACTTCGAGATATTGTTCTTTAAAGGCCATTTAGAATTCCTAGAGTAATTTTGTTTTCGGGGTTCTAAGTGAACACATGCTATGGAATTAATTTCTCTTTCTTAATGCAGTGCGTTCGTAGATCAGCCGGATTGGACGAGTACCTGCGCGTCCTCCGTCAAGATTACACGTAAACGACCGGTAAGTTGTGGTTACGGAACATTTAACCACTGTATTAACTTACTTCAGGCTTACCTGAGTTCAACAGACCTTGAAATGTATGGCCTCAACGCGAACACAATCCATGTATCCCCGAAAATAGTTATGGTTTACTTGCAAAAGTTCTTGTTGAATGACTGCCTGTATTCCTGTGCCAATGCATGCTACGTGTGAGAATTTAATGCGTACACTTTATTCCTTAACGTTTCCCATAAATAAAAGTCGCATGGGGCTAGGTCAGAGGAGCTAGGACTAATTATTCTGTCGTCATATACACTATGCTATTCATGAAAAGAATTTGCAGTAGCTGAATCCTGCTGAAACCAGCCACATAATCTCTCATTTCTTGTTAGTTGCGGAAAACAGTTGTTTAACCCTAAAATGCATATGCAGGGCTTCCGAGGCCGTATTACCTAATAATTCATGGATAATGGTATTGTTTTTAAAGTGTGGTTACTGAGATTCTATGTAATCTTCAAATAAAGCCTTGGGAGTCTTCTGTTAAGATATAAGCGATATATCCAATTTATTTTCATAAACACTGCATAAGCAGGGCTTCCAAGGCCCTATGCATATCTAAGCTTCAATTTATGTTATAGCAACAATGTAGTTAGTACACACTATATTCTTTGCATTCCAGTGTTGCAACAGTTATTTTGAAAGGAAATTAGTACATTGTTGAGGCATTTGAATATTCTTCATTAGCTCAAACTTCCAATTACATGCTGTTGCTTGCGACGCATGGCTGCCAAATGGCTTCGTACTCAGGATACAAATCAAATAACCGAAGTGTGTGTGCTTCAAGTCCTTCTTTTGAGAGAACAGCAACTGCATGGATAGAATTCTCAAAAACAGCTACTGAAGGAAAACCATATGTGTAAAAAGGCTAAAAATTTTAAAAATTGCCAAAAATGGAGTTTTTGTTTTATCAAATAGTATAAACCTTCTGCTTTATTTTGATATGCTTTTTATAGCCCTACGGCCTTTTAAACTATGTCACGTGGCCGTCTAACTGATTGCCTGTAAGCGGTCGTGTCCATTTAAATTCATACAGTTCCACTATCCTTGCTATGACTTCAAACTTGGTTTTTCCCTGTTTTTATTTTTAGCACTGTTTGCTCTTTAAAATGCTCCACATGATGCAATTTGCAGTACTTATGCATGAAATTTGGTGTACCTGCTCAGAAATAACATTAAAAAGAAATGATGAGATAATTTTTTCATAACGTGAATAACTGCGAAGTAATTAAATATTAAATTTTACATTTCGAAATTTAAATGAAAAAAATAATGACCTTAAACTTTGAAATTTATTTTTATCCAAACTAATAACAAGACTAAGAAATTATCTCATCAATTTGCTAAAATTCTATTACAGGACATAACTGAAAATTATTAAGTTTTTCAAATCAAAATTGCATCATGGGGAACCATTTATACAAATATTTAAAAAAAAATATAATAAAATATTAATATGTTAGCAACTAATCTGACTAAATGTGTGAAATTTGGCACAGTTACTCCTCACTATACAGTGATTGTTGTGTTAACATTTCAAATCAATCCAATGATAACTGTAGATTTTCAAAATTTCACAGATGGGTATCCTTAAAATCCATTTTTCTCAATTCTTGTTTTCTTCAGAATTTTTCACTACTCAAAATACTCCTTGAACCCTAGTTTATAATGTATTAGCTTGAAATTTTCAGAAGAATTTTATAAAATCACCGTTTTCAGTTCGGTGTTCCCTTAACCAAATGTTATGCAAAGTACACCTAATGAACTGCAGCAATACTGATTAGGATTTTCCATCTCGTGTGTGTGCATTAATACTATCGTTCCCATGTGTACTGAGGTTTTCTCTCTAAGACATCACTTAGCATTTCTGCGGCATTAGATCCAGATATGCACATAGTAGTGTACACAAGCAAATCAGAATTTCAAACAGAGCGCTAAACGGTCATTGTTTGTAAAGCCCCTTGCAGTTTCAGGAAATTATGGATGAATCGAGGCAGCAAACAATGAATACTAAGAGTATTGATCAACAAATGCTGGCGATAATTGTGGCTCAAAATGTCAGCGTTGTGTAATCATCCGTTGCAAGCATCACTACAGTGCACGGAACTGCACTAACAATACACCTCTGACATTTCATGGGCTGCCTGACACTAACAGGATTACAAAGTTCAATAGCGTAACTGATAATACTGTTTTCCACAACTCAAACAAAACTTATGGATACCCTCAGCTTTTACGTATATGCTAACCGCATGTTTAAACAAAGCAATGTGTCATAGAAATCCTGAACGTCCGGGCCGTGTGATCACAGGAAAATTCAAATGGCACACAATTACTTAAATAAAGTTTGTTTCAATGTAATATATTAAGGGACCTGGAACTAAAAAAAATTACCGAAAAAATTGGCGATTTTAGGTGCATGCACAGAAATGTTCCCCCAAACACTGTCATCAGTTACCAGGAAAATTCTTTAGCTTTCGCCATCTTTAAAGGTCTAGCGCTGGCTAGACCAGCGACGTCCAACGGTTGCGAAATAGGGGAATGTGGGTTTACTTCCTTCCACTGACCGAGCGGGATAGCTCAGGAGGTAACGCCTGTGAACTGCATTCGTGAGGTCGAGGGTTCGATCGCGTGGCTGTGCACTCTGACATGTTTCCCCCTCCGGGTTTCCCCATGTCATTTAGGCGAATGTTGGGGAGCATTATTTCATACCACGGTTTCCTTTCCATCATTTCCCTTCATTCCGTTTCCTTATCATCTTTCAGGTGTACTTTCAGGCGTGTAGTATGGGCAGTACCGGACAGATGGCGCGGATGGTTGCGCATGGTAACTGCTGTTCCCGGTGGCGTTCGACAGGCCTTGTCCTCCGTCGGAGACGGGGGGTGGACGCTCAGTGCGACACCGGAACCGCGGTGCGATGGCTGCTTGGTGGGGCCTGGCACCAGGATGAAGAGATCTAAGCACTTGTTAGGGACTTCCGCGCCTCTCTGTGGCCTGTGTAGCTGAAACCCTGTGTGGAATCTTCGGTTCCCTCATTTCATTCTTGCCTCCTGGGTTGTGGTAGCCACAATAGATCGTGTAGGTTGAAGTGAGCGAGGTGTCCCCTCTCTGTGTGTATCCTTTACCCCTTTTACTTCGTTGCACTGTACTTGGACATTGCCTCTTTAACCCCGAGCCGTACATTGTGTTGCAGTGGCGAGTGAGTTACTTGTACGTTACGTTTGATTTACGAAAGCACTTTCAAATCTTATGCGATAAACATATCTTCATTAGTGACTTCTGTTTAAGAAGTCTATTAATATTTGGCGACAAAATCGAAGTGCATTGCCTTAGAAGATACAAGTGTCGTCGCGTAACCTATTGCAATACAGACTATTAGTACAGTTCAATTTGTATAGATCCTGTCCACTCTAATATGCACTTCCCTTGGAAATGCTTATTTCTCTGTCCACTTCATTTTAATCAACATAATCATTTTCAAAGGTTATCTTATTGCTAACTTTCTGGTAGATGTAAGGGGAATATGGGAATACAGTAGGTTTTCAGTGCTAGTGAAATGTTTTAGGAGCATACATTTGAAATCCCGTTTCCTTTGCAAGGGCAAGAGATAAAAGAAAAAACGAATAACATATTCCTATTTGAAAAAAAGTATAACTATTGGCAAACTCAAACAAATTAGAAAGAATATATCGACAATGGTTCAATAAAAAGAAAACACGAAGTATTTTATATAAATTGGGTGTTTGAACGAGAACCATATGTTTATTTGATCAACTTTTGCCTGTCTCTTGCTGTTTAGAATTTACACAAAAATCATCCAGAATGAGGAGGTCTTTAAAGGACATTTGCAGAACATTAAGTTATGACTTACAAACTGCCATAGAATCACATGTTTATGTCCGTTACTGTATACTGACTGTATGTCCCTCCGACTGAAGGAGTGGAGTGGAGATTCTCCAAAGAGACAAGTGTGGACATCCCTGGGCTAGACGTGTGAGCTCTAGTGCTATTTAAACGCCCCTTTCCTGCTCAAATGTTCGGTAGTATTTGAGACAAATATGGACCAAAAAGGGCTCAAAAGCAACCGATTTCGCTCTAATGACCTATAATCTTCGCAAAAGTTAAAGGCATATGAAGGCGGGCCTTACTACAGTCTCCAGCGAATCCTAAGCTTGCCCCTCCTACCACCGCTGCTGAACGTGGTACTCACGCGCTCTTATATACGGAACCTCTGCCGATACAAGCACTACGCTAGGCAACAACGCTCCACTTCAGCATTGGCCAGCGTTCACATGCCTTTAACTTTTACGAGCAGTACAGTTGTCGACGGACCCTTAAACAAAACTACCCAAAACTTACTCACAACCGATTTCAGCAGAATGGAGTCCTTAATTGGCATCTCGCCGCAAGGATAAAGATATGAATCTGAGAACAAAGGAGTAATCTGACTCATGAGAATGATATATGTGTGTAGAAAAATTGGTTTTTCTCAACTTTTACACTTTTAATACACTATCTCGTGCATGCGCGTTAAACTTTGTGCTATATTCCATGAAGTTTTCCAGCATGTGTTCCATTTATGTAACTTCAACTTCAGTCTTTGGTTTCAAAATCTGAAAATTGGTTTAACTTGTATGTGTATAAGGTGATTCATGTAAAAAGGTAGAAAGGAGTAGTTAAACAGTGTTAAAAGTAACCTTTTTAACATGACATGATATAAGACCCAATTAAGCAGTTTGTTTTAGAAACTGCTGAGATATCTTGATATAAGCTTATTGGCGTAATATCTAATATAATTCAGTCAATAAGGAAAAAAGTAATAGTTAAATGGTGTTAAATATTACCTATATAACCATGAGAAGATATATTATTCATTTTTAAAATAAATTTGTTTTAAAATTGCTGACATTTTTTACTATTGATGGTCACAAAATATCACACTCCCCACCCCGAGCGTGTTCTTCGCCTCCCCTATGGGAGAGCGTGATGATTTAATAACACAGCAATAAGGGGGAAAAGGGAAGGAAGAGATGCCGTTGCTTTTTCTGAAAATGATCAAGTGATACATATTTAGAATATCTCACACACAGAACTTGCCGTACATGTGTGCTGGCGAAGAAAACTTATTATCATTAGTTTTCAATATGAGGTTAATCTTAGTATTGCATTTATGGTTTTGCGCTCTGAGGTAATGAGCCGTTGCTGACAATATACATGAATATGTGGACTGGACTGGACAGGAGTGATCGAACTACAAGCGGAGGGCATTCCACACTGTGCACAGAGAAATTTTGTCAGGCCACTGAGAGAAAGGGTGAGATTAGAGCGCCCTTTGGGTATGTTGGAACACGGGGGAGGGATTTGAGCCAGCTTGAGTGTCCCTAACGTGTGCTGGAGATTCATCTCGACATCAGAATTGTCCAAGCAGCCACCAGCCACATGAGTTTCGACATTGCCGCTCTCCAGAAAAAAAAGTCAGATGACAAAAATGCACTTGAGGATGTAACACATACGTTGCTTTCGTAACGTTAGCACTTACATTTTTTTTATAAATAATATCTGAAACAGTAGCTACTTAGTGCATTAAAGTGCACAATAATTAGTAAACTACAAATACTAGGTTTACGACTGGAAAAGCAATCGTTTTTAAATTAACTCATCCTTTGTTCATTAATGTGGTCGAAATCTTAAGTATTGAGATAAAAGAACGAGACCTATTTCATTGTGAACAATAATCTTAACAGTAATATTAACGATAATACTTAACAGACTCAATAGTGATTACACTCCAGCTTCTTAATGTAAATTCTTTCAGGAGAGAAACTAATTAAAAACCGATGTTTTTATAATGACTGAAGAATGCAAATTTAAGTAAGTGATGTTTACAGGTTACATTCCATTAAAATTGCGTGCAGTTCAATAAATTTAATGTATTGTATATGAGTACTTAGTGTTTTCATTGTTCTATAAAGTCAGAAGATGTTTTTAAGTCAGGAATGAATAAATAACTGTGCGCACTTCAGTCTTTAGAAATACGGATTGTGTCCTTTGAACTTGTCACTTTCAAGTGTTGTGGTACCTGTTGCTCTAATGTCTATTTATAAGCTTTTGTTATACCTAATACGAGCCCTATGATTTGATATTAATTTTCTGTCCCATTTATAATTTGAAGTTTTCTCAGTATTAGCTATTTTCTATGATGTCCTCACGAGATTGCAGCCAGGTTGCGACATAGTGGTGTAAAGGATCGTAAGCGTGGTCATGATATCATTTATCTCTCGACTTCAATTCCACGAAACTTTACTTCTCTTCAGCAGAGTTACAAGTTAAAACAGAAATGATAACCAACATACATATATTCGATAAATATCAACGACGTTCATGCATAAAAACGACTATGTAAACAATAAAATAAGGTCAATGTGTGTGTAGGAAGTGTAACGTTATCTCCATTCCCACAGGGTATTTGTAAGCATCTGTCTGAACGCGTCTAGCGGAATGACAGCAGTCTGCTTCTCTCCATTTAACCGCTGCTGAACTGCCCTTTTAACCACCTAATCGTTAACACATCGCTGACCTTCTAGCTTTGCTTTCATCTTGCTAAAGATCAGACATCGCAAAGTGAAGGATTGGAGACTGGGGAATGAGATGGCTGCAAATCTGAGGCAATTATCGCCTTGAAGGAGAACTGCTCTCTGTCTCACATTTCCACTTTCACACGCATAGTTCACCGTGCAGGCACCATATATAAATATTGGGACTGTTCTCTTTAAAAGAAACTCCCCAACTAAGGAATGAGATTTGTCCGACTAGACTATTTGTAGAAGGAAATATATTTTTATGACTTAAAAATGCATCCAGAAAATGATCAGGGAGGAGCTGAATGTGCCCTGCTTTCTAGAAACAATACAAAAATATACGAACACATGGCATGATCATATACTAAGAATGGGGACAACTCGCTTACCCAATGTATTATATATTATATACGGCCTAAGCCGTATTGTTCATGATAATGATGCTGATGATCATGACGGATAGCGAGGTAAGTGTAACTTTCCGCCCTGGCGTTTGGCGTGGAACGTGTCCTCAGGCGTCTCCGGTCATCAGAATATTTTAGGGACCCTCCATTTCTCCGAGCCTGAGGCCTCAGTGCCTTTCACTTCACACCTTCCTCCTGGAGCTTTCGAGGAACACAACACGCGCTGAAGTGCTGAAATCTTGCCCCACTTCCTGATATCATATGAACCTATCGTAAACAGGTAGTCTGTGAGTTGCGCATGGACAAGGATGTAGTGGTATACACAGACTGTTACAGTTTACGCAAAAAAATTAATAAAAGGTTATGTCAGCAATGTGAGAGAAGGGGATTCTTTCATTGCTATATGCTGGCATTGTACACTAGTGTATGACAAGCCTAATCTGTGATCAATTACGTTAGACTAATGTTAACTTGGGAAAGGTATACTGCTTAAATCTGTAACTGTTTGTTACATATTATTTCACTATAATCTTCGCAAAACTTAAAGGCATATGGAGGCGGGGCGTACTGCGGACTCCAGCAAATCCTACGCTTGCCCCTCCTACCAGCGCTGCCGAATGTGTTGCATGCATCTCACACAACCTTATATACAGACCGTCTGTCGGTACACGCACTACGCTTGGCAACAGCGCTCTGCTTGAGCATTGGCCAGCGTTCACATGCCTTTAACTTTTGCGAGCGGTATAGCATAACGTCCATCTTAACATATTGGGATTATGCTTGAAGTGCTCAGGAGTGCAAGCACTTAAAGATTAGTTAACCGTTCGATTCTTTCTTATCTCACATTTATAATCAGTTCTCTCAATTCCAACATTCTTATGAGCTTTTTGGGATAAAGACTCATGATTGTTTAACTGCAATGAAAATTATGTAATTATAAAGTTGTGACGCCCAATAGAAAAAGGTGACCGAGGTAGTTAAGGCGTAAACTCATGAATGAGGTTTCTGAGGTTAAATTCCAGCAGGATTACCATCTCTGACTGTTTTTTTCTAGGTTTGCTTCAGTCCCCTAGTTTCAAATACTGGGAGGTACGCTAAACTTAGCTTGGGCCGTTTTCTTTTCAAATATCCCTCTTCGGTTATCATTTCGTTCCTTTAGCATTAGTGTTCATCACCTATAGTGCATATGTAAGGAGCAGATTTGAAGTATTTTTAACAAAAGCGATGCTACGGTTTATTTTTCTGCTAACTTTAGAATATGATGTGAAGAAGGGAGAGGTGATAAGATTTCATGGGAGCAGGTTAAGCTAAGCGGGGGACTGAATGGAACAGAATTGGCGAAGAGGAGCAATACTTACTTGTAATTCTTGCTCCAATAGTGAGTTTAATTCAGCTAGGAACGATGCTCCACTGCAGGAGTTATCACAGAATTATTGGGCTGCTCCAGACATCTAGATTTACCTGGATGGCGGCGGAGTGGGTCTGGCGTTCCGTCTTCCTTCATACCCATGTCAAAGTTGAAAACATCGCAGAATAATTTAAAGGACCAAGCATCACAGAGAACGGCTAGGTACAGTCTATCTTACAATTAGACTGACATTGCAACTACGGTGTTTACAGCAGTAACGCTTCTGGTAGCATCCTTCATTGTCTGGAGAAGAATTCGTTGCTATCCCACATCCATCCAGTAGGAATCGATTCAGTTCTAACGGTAGCCAATCAGATACATCACTATCTTCCCCACGTGGAGTAAATCACGTGGTAGGAGTTGGTTGCACTATATTGTTGTGAGCACCCTAGTTATGAGGGACACAGCTCATCGGCAGTTCCCAAGAGTTCGGCATGGCCGACATTACACTAAACTGCAGACGACATTACGCCAAAAATCAGTGCTGCCAACCTACAAACTAAAACCACGCAACACATGAACCAACTCAACTTCGGCAAGTCTTGTACTGCAATTACACATTGGGATAAAATCACTTCCAAACGCTAAATATCGTAATATATATTTAATGCGCTACTGTGTTGCAAACACAAAGATAACAACAGTAGCTACAATTGCATATAACGCTATAAAATAATTTAAGACAAAATTATGCAAACACGAGCAGTACAATGGCATCCACAGATTAATTGATCAATTACTACGGCGTCTGAACACGATCACATTTTCAAACCTATCGGTTGGCATCTCTGCAACGGGTTCAAAACCAAGGACTTCTATGGCAACATAACGGATGCAATAACACCAACTGTGGTCGTAGCTTTACCATGGTTATATTACGAACAGTTGGCGGTATAATGCAACCTAACAGATTGAATATCACCAGATGTAACCAGACTGCATCATAATTGGAGGAAAACGTCACGGTTGATTTTTGGGGTATCCCAATAAGCTGTTTCCTCTATATGATCAAGGCGAGGTACTTGGTACCTTTCCGGTATCAGAGAGTACTGCAGGTTGCATTCCCATGGACTTCAGGCCAAGGTCAGGCACTGACTGTGTTACGCACAGCTGGTCCATGATGCGTAGTACAGCATAGTGCAGTAGTTACGAATAGAGAATTCAACTCTAGATTGATTGTGCAATTAAAGTAAATATTTAAGTATGTCTCAAGTGCAGCATTCTAGTTATAAATTGACGCACAAAATTGTGGAGGAGTTAGCTTGAAATTATTTTGCTACAAATGTAGAAAATATCACATGTAAGCTGTGTTAAACAAGTATTGGTTTTGAGACACTGAAAACGTATATTTCATATATTGGAACAGGTTACCAATAAAATAATCTTTATGCATACACTTATATACAGTGTGGAGGGGAAGTCATAACATTCCTTCTACTGTGTGCTTCATAGAAGATTTACAAACAAAAAGGTCTAAAGGAATTGTGTTCCTTGATCAGCCGATTTCGAAAAAATAATTTTTTTTATCCAAATTGCATGTGCAATTCCACAAGAACATACGAAGATAACAGTTTGTTACTTGTGAGGTGCGTAGAGTAACTAATTTCTGACAGCATAGGTAGTAATTATGGGACATCACACAGTGTTTCGAAATAATTAATCACTTAAAAGACTAAAAGAGCACTGCGAGCACTTTTAGAGACGTGAAGTAAGTCGACAACGTTGCGTTGAGGTTGGTCAGGGAATTGACGTGGTTTGTGGATGTAGACAGGTCGGGCAATTTCGCTTTCGTGTAATATTTTGGGAGCTAACGCTTGTGATTGGCCTACGCTCGCACACTAAACACGGATGAACAAGGCAGGATATGAGTGTTTTCAAGACGCACCGTTACGGTGTTTGTTTATGTACTGAGCTAGAGAAAGTGACACCCACGCAATCTGCAGTGTTGCTAGTTTGTATACGACAAAACTAAAATATCTCCGTAGGAAATGGTCAGAGACAAAAATCTGAGATATAAAATGTGTTTTAAATACCGAAATCTATTATTGGTTTAAGTTAATGTAATGACTTCCCTTCCACCCGTTACAGTATAGATAAATAATTCAATCTGTCACGTATAATTCAATTTTTCATGGAATTGTCACTTTTACCCATCTCAATGTGCAGTTTAATGGCTACCCTGTAACCCTGCAAATTAGCTGCTCATCTACAGGTACACGTTTACTTCGTACGTCATTTAATTATGTGCGCATAAGAGGCAGCTTTGTTTACGTTGTCACTGTCCGACATTTCGTGGGCTACGGTCCGTGTGCACTAAATTCGAAGAGCCAGATACCGAAATGCCTTGCACTGGATGATGTCAACGGACCATATCTACATCATAGGTAGAGAGTGCAACGTTATAACAACCTAACTTAAAATACCGCCAGAGTGAGCTGAAACGTTAGAGCTAGCACAAGCGGCATAAGCATGATTTGCACATTACACACATGCCAGTCTCTTCAGGGAATATTCGGCAGATTCCCTTAAAATCATCTGATATTTACCTAAGCACACAAGGAAAGATGACTCCTTTTAAAAATTTCACAAATCTCCCTAGTCTTATACAATTGTACTTTAAAAATATAACCATTTGAAAATTCTGAAGTTTTAACAACCGAACTCGAATATTGAGCTCAGATAATTTTCGTTTAATCGAGCTGAAGGGCAGCTAAAATCGTAGCGTTTAAGTGAGTAGATCAAAACTAAAAGTAAAGAAGAATCGCTAGGATTCTCGTTTTCAGCACTAACATTTAGCTAATAATACTATTTCTAAAATTGAAAACAGGGAAGCACAAATCGGAATAGTTTCCTTGATTTGCATTTCCTACAAGCGAGTTTAGTACTCCAGTGCACTTTATGAATGGTTTAGTGGTTTATTGCACTTAGCATGACCACCAGTTTTCTTAACACAAAACGGCATAACGCTGATCAAATATGCTGCAAATTATCTTCACTATTACACGGCACACACTTTGTGTATCACTGTATACCCAGCTCTCAGGTGACGTCACAGCCCCATCACCTGTCTCTGTCTGGTCTTCTATTAAAGAGCTCAGCTCCAGGCTACACTGCAGTTTGGAGCCCGTGGGCGCTCTTTCACATGCCCGTGTGCTGTAACGTAAACAGTAAGATCTCGAAACAGGAGGCTGTTTTGTTTTTAACCTGAGAAATTGTGAATTACTTAACATGACCATCAGTAAGTTACAAATGAAGTGTACACTATAGCAGTTTAAAACACCACCTTCTGCATAACATTGGCAGGAAAGGTTAACTAACAGCACATAATCAAGTTTGTCTTTGATACGTTACTAAGCTTAGAGCGGCATTAAACTATTCCTAGTTCTTGATTTCGCCACCAAGTGCGGTAGCTCAGGTGGCAAAGGTTACGACTTGAAATTGTTGCCTTTTTGTTTCAATAAACTGTGGATTTTTTAAATTTAATTTACACAGAAACCGTTGAATGTATTGAAATACGCCAAAGGAAAAAGTTATAATTTATCCAATTGTCTATGAATATAGCCATAAATCAAGAACTTCTGATCAATAATAATTCAGCTAGGTGATGATACATTTTTTTGATAAAAATATTTTTTTTCTGGAAAACTATATACTTTTCAACATTTTGGTATTAGACTTTCTTGTTATTCACAACATGAGAAATTCGCTGTTAAATCATTTCACTTCCAGCCTGTGTAGTTAACATATGGAAAGGCAGAACTTCTGGAAACAGCGAAAACGAATATTCGTAAGCAGAACGACAGTATACAGTGATTATTGTTCTGCACGGGAAATTGTTCAGTGGGAGAAGAGTCATTAGCCGCGCCCAGGTACAGGTAGCCCTGCGTCGAACTTGGCGCCGCAGTCGTTATGTGATATAGCAACAAATAATTATTATAACCAGGAAGTAAGATAATGCAATAATGGTGAGCGGGCAAAATTTGAACGCCTTGTGACTAAATAAAAGGGACACCAACATTAAAGGTGTGTAATATAATTAAGGGACCACCTCCGTAGTGCAGTTGGTAGCGCGCTTGCCTCTAGCGCGGAGGACCCGGGTTCGATCCCCGGTACCAGCATGGGGATTTTATCCCCTCTGGGAGGTCTGGCACGGGGTGCACTCAGCCTCGTTAGGTCCCGGGGGGACCAATTGAGGAGCTACTTGATAGAGAAGTAACGGCCCCAGGTTTAGAAGACCGCATAACCGGCCGGGAGAGCTCGGGGCGCTGACCACGTCCCACCCTACAATACTGCACCTCACCAATGACGCCTGTAGTGGGCAGAGGTGGGGGAAGCAGCGGCTGGGCGGTAGGCCTTGGCCCCTTGTGGGCTGTCGCACCGGGGAGCAATATAATTAAGGATACCCATCTGTGAAATTTTGAAAATCTACAGTTTTCATTGGATTGATTTGAAATTTTAACACAACAATCACTGTATAGTGAGGAGTAACTGTGCTAAATTTCATACATTTAGTCAGCTTATTTGCTAACATATTAATATTTTATTATATTTTTGTTTAATATTTGTGTAAATGGCTCCCCATGATGCAATTTTGATTTGAAAAGCTTAATAATTTTCAGTTGTGTCCAGTAATAGAATGTTAGCAAATTGATGAGATAATTTTTTAATCTTGTTATTAGTTTGGATAAAAATAAATTTTAAAGTTTAAATTCATAATTTTTTCATTTAAATTTCGAAATGTAAACTTTAATATTTAATTACTCAGCAGTTATTCACGTTATGAAAAACTTATCTCATCATTTCTTTTTAATGTTATTGCTAAGCAGATACACCAAATTTCATGCATAAGTACTGAAAATTGCATCGTGTGGAGCATCTTAAGGAGCAAATAGTGTTAAAAATAAAAACATGGAAAAACTAAGTTTGAAGTAATAGCAAGGGTAATGGAACTGTATGGATTAAAATAGACATGACCACTTACAAGCAAACAGTTAGGCGGCCACGTGACATAGTTAAAAAGGCCGTAAGGCTATAAAAACATTAAAATAAAGCAGAAGATTTAAACTATTTGATAAAACAAAAATCCATTTTTGACAATTTTTGAAATTTTTAGCCTTTTTACACAGATGGGTATCCTTAATCTTCACAATATGTGTAACAGGTGGGTATTTAAGGAGCAATTGCCACTCATGAATGTAACAACTGAAATATCACCAGATTCTAGTGACTTATCCCATAATGGTGGGAAGACGTTGAAATTCACTTCAGTGACATTCGTTAAACTACAAACACCATAAGTGACGCCCGAGGATATCTGAACTAAAGTGTACAGAATTTAAAATAGAAAATAGAAGCAGAATCCAGACACATGTTTTCCAGTTCATTGCTTCGAAATGTGGCACGTAGTTTCGGTTCTGAAGTGCAACGCTAAAAGAAAAGAGTGTTAAACATTTGGTCCGAATCTCTGTGCTGCTGTGTATGTAATAGCTTTTAACAGCTCAGCGCTCATCCAGGCTGTTCTGTTTTATCGTCTCTGCACAGCTCAAAATAAGAATCTGCCGCCGGCTATGAAAAGGAAAAAGAAGAAATACTTACGCATAATGGAACTTTAATAATTTGCGACGCCATAGTTCTAACTAAAGTCTTTCCCTCTCCCTCTCTATCTTGTTTTGAATAAACCTTTTTGTTTCCATTTTATTTAAATGGCTCTTCTGCAGCTTCCCTGTTTTATGGCTTACCATAATATTCCACACGTTCTGTTAATTCTTTGTAGCTTTTGTGGTAAGTTTTCGTTTCGTTACTCTCGAACAGAAGTAGATTCTTCCGAGAAGCTCAAGTATAGCAGTAACAGATGTGCAGCTTCTGTGCTACCTCTTTTTACAGAGAAGGCCTTTAAATATTAAGATCTAAAGCAACATGTATATTGTACGTTAAAGTGGACAGATGTGTTGTTTCATTATTAGTGACCTGGAAGTAGTAAAACAACACGTGACCTACCTTGACTCTTACCCCAATATGCTTCCATATGCCCTGATCTTTCAAGAAGCGTAACATTTGGGAAGATCACTGAAAATGTTATATGCAGACAAATACACTCGTAGACAACTTCACTAAGAGCGATGAGAGGTATACAAGTAAGTAGGTTAGAGTCACAGCTCACATGATCCAAAAAATACAAAATGGAGGTAGCACTATGTTGCAATTCAGTTTGCTGCGTAGAATATGATTCCGGAGAAACTTGGTTTCATTTCTCGCTTGATCCGCGTTTAAATAGGTGACAAACTTCCCGGTTTATGTGAAAAGTCTCGTGATCCTTTGGACCTTATGAGTTTGGTTTCGTCGCTTTTTCAACCAATCAGCAATTGGTAGTTCCATCCCTTCGCCATAGTGTTGATCTGTACTTAGGTTGAGGAAGGACTGTGCTCTTAGTTTCTGATAATACCATCAAGTTCAGCAATTAAATTGTAGATTTTCACGCATGCAGTGATGGAAGAAAAGGTGTCACCAACTTCACCAGGGAAACGTGCAGCTGCTCCAGAAAATTGGAAAAGAAACCAAACCAAATTAGCAGGGTTGATAGCAGAAGTGGCTATCAAGTGGCAAAGATACAACAAACTTTAATGTTTCCAAACAGTTGTTTGATTCATTTTAATTTATTTCAGTGGTCAGCTAGCTCCTTTTGTTGGTGACATTCAAGTCTTGTTTTTAAATGTTCAGCATCAAAAGTCACATGATCCAAATTAGTCGGTTTTTAAACTTACATCTTCCAGAAGGGTTCCTTTCAAAACTCTAATGATCCAGTGATTAGAGTTAGAACTCACATGATCCATTATTTAAAGGGTAATTTGAAGGGTAATTCGTAATATTTAGGCATTTTTTTTCATACTTATAGCTTCCACCCAAATGGAAATTAAGTTTAACCAATACAAGTTGGTTTACGGTTGTTTACCAACATTTAGGTTTTTGGATCATGTGAGATACCTACTCAAGTGCTCAAGCAGAACACTAGTGAAATTCTTTTTGGGACTAAACAGCCATGGCTTTGGCAATGTTACGAAGAGGGGCACCTTGATCAAAGATAGATCTTTTGTATCTGCCACGACCAGGAGGAAGGGATTAAGTGAAGGAACTGTTAGGAACGTATAGGAAATAGGTCACAAAAAAGTGCGGAGGCCTCTAGCGACTCCATGCTTGAAGACCCATAGAGCTGGCCGGCTGCTCAGAGGAGGCTTCCCTTGGGCGGAGTCGAGGAGAACTCGAACCACTTTAGGGGGCTCAAAGATGACTACCATGTGGAGAAGCCGAGATCAGCTTACCAATGGTCAAATATCTGCGTCACGTGCGCGACACTGGCCAATGTCGCACAGTCTCGAAGCGTGAAACTGTGAATGAGGGGATAGGAAATTTATGGTAGAAGAGAAACCACCCAGGATAGCCAGCCCAAATAGAATCGAACCGAGCTCCCCAAAATGGAGACTGATACGCTACTACAGAGCTGTCGGCTTCTTATGCTAAAACCAAGCTTTGTATGTAGCCCATTTTATCGCAACCAAGTTGTACACAACAGCAAAGCACAAACAGTTTATATCACGTGATTCAATCCAGGTGGGGATTATACTCATATCTCTGACCACCTTAGTTAGATATGAAGTGATTCGCACTGGATAGAAGCAACCGCTTGCTTCATTGGCTCGAGAAGTGTTCGTTGCTACCTCGCTTCCATCCAGTAGGATTCCATTCATTTATAACTTCGGCCAGTCAGAGACATGGCTTCCACGTGGATTGACTAACGTGATAGAATTGGTTGTGCTTTAGTGCCGTGTATACCTTAATTACGATGTCAGTCTAATTATTTTGGTAGTGTATAACGCCTCTATTCTACATGCGGCACCGCAGACGGTGACGCTGACGATACACGGAATGCAAATGGAGCGCCGGTGGAATGAGATGGCGGGGAAACCGGAGAACCCGGAGGATACCCGGAGGAAACCCGCCCTGCGCCACCTTGTGCACCACAAACCTACATGCGGTCTCCTGAGATCGAATCCATGCCGCTTTGGTAAGAGGGCGAATCGTTTAACCACTCGGCCACGGCGCGGCCATCAGTTTTATTATTAAATGAACTATAACTTCACCTCTATTCTTCTTTATTCAACAATTAGGCACTAGATCTATTCACCTAATTGCTGGTAGTATTACTTTCTCTACTACGCATAGTAAAGTAGAAGTGTTGCATTCCCCCCAAACATTCAATGTCGAGATTTCACCGGAAATGTATGTTAAGAGGTCCCCTAAATCCAAAAGAAGCATTTTTAGAAAAAGTTGTGTGCGTGTGCGTGTGTCGACAGCATAACTCAAAAACCAAAGGAGGGTTAAAAACCAAAGTTGATATTTAAGTATAATTTCTTTCAAGTATGTGACACAAAGATTGTGAAGAAAATTCCTCCACCCTAAACTACCCCTTACTTGGAAAATTTTTCAAAAATTTTGATTTTCTTGAAAATGGCCCTAACGATTTTGATTAAAATGCCATATGTTTGAAATATTTTTATGACAAATGAAATGTATATCTTGAATGTTCTAGCTATAGCCCATGTAATCCTATTTACTCTGGATGACCTTTGCATAACTGGTAAGCCGTAAGAGGTAGGCAAAATCTTACTACACAAAAAATGTTGGTAGAGTACGCAATTTATGTCCAAATAATGTTATTCCGGAGTTGTTCCTTGTTATTTTTGTCAGTTTTGGAGAACATACACTTCTGTCAAATGGAAAATCTTTATTCATTTCTCATACGTTAACCGTGCAAAGAGAACGGAATTTGAAAGATTTAAAAGATTTGACTATCATTCAACGCCTACTATATCTCCATATTCCCCTTGTACCTACAAGAAGATAAACTATTAATACGGAGATTTACATTAAAGGTAACTTACCTCTGTTTTGTGTTTCTGTTGTTCTTAGGCTGTACTACAAGTGATTGTGCCTCTCATGGTTAAGTCTAACAAGCTGAGTATTTCACGGTAGTATATAACTATATAAATTAAAACCACATTAAGGGATTTTCTCTTATCAAGGGTTTAAAACCCTCAGGCCGAAACTTGACTAGGATTCTGTTTCAGAAACAACTTTACATAAAATTACAAGTTCACGAAATGTACCTGTCGGCTTCAGCTTCAATCTTCAGAAGTTGGGAAACAAATTAACTATTTAAGGTGTGAAAAACTTGAACTAGACGTCACTAATTGCCTACTTCAAGGGCAATTTTGGCAGCAGAAGGGGAGCGAGTCTTGTGAAACGAAATTTTCCTTGTGTTCCAGTCCAAGACAGAAGTATTCATTTGTATTGTGTAGTGTTTACCTTTACAGAATTTAGACTGAAATTGTGACGGTTTCATAGGTTTTGACTGAATGAGTAAATATAAACTGCCAGTACTACTTGCACTGCAAGGCAGGAACAGTTTGACGAGATAAGAGAGGAATAGCAGCAGATACATAGAAATTAGGGACCCTAGAACCCGGGCCGCAGGACTGCGAGTAGGACAGAGTGGCCCTTTTTGCTGGCAGCACCTGGGAGGGATGGTTGATAGGAAATTCCAATGAGCGATTAAATCTGGGCTACATTGTGTGCAAGTATGAATGGGGTCTCTAATGGTTCCAGATGGAAGCTGGCAACGCTTATTAGTCCTGAGCCTTCCAGCGGCCCCTGCACTAAATTCCTCCATAGAATCCTTGTGCGCATTCTACTGCGTTGCTTGTGTAGTTTCCACTGCAGTAACGCTTATTAATACCAGTGCGACACGTGCCAGTACACAGCTGCTGAAATGGCCGACTTGAGCTCCAGCACACTTTTATGTAAATATGCGGATTTACCTCCGCGTCGCGATTCCAAATCGTTGGATTGCTAGAATGGACCCGTTCCATCGCCAGCATGGTCGTTGAATCTGACACCTCTCGACTATTTTCTGTGGAGTTGTATGAAGAGTATGGTGTATGATACTCCTGGGACGCCAGCAGAGGACCTTATGGCTCGAGTCCACGGAGTAATTGCAAATCTTCAAAGACAATCGCACGTATTTGGTCATGTGCATGAGGCTTACCACCGCCCATATAGGCTCTGCGATGAGTACGAGGTACGCAGTTCGAAGCCCATTTGTAATGTAGATAGTTTCATGTTGGGTTTATTGACGAAATGTGAACACACATCCATCTCACACTTCGATGCGCTACAGCTTCCAAACAGGACAGGGGTTCCTATTTGAAAACCGATCAGTTTGCCGTCCCGCACAACACGTTAAGCGTTGTCTTTTTTTTTTTTTTTTTTTTTGCACATTCTGTGTGTATGTGTATGTGTGTATATATACACGTATTAACTTTTTTACTTCTTTTGGTGTAAGGAACACATATGTATGATGGAAATTGTATGTCTACCTAGATCACTGAAATCATACATCCCTTTGGAAAATTTGAAAAGGTGATTCATTTTCAACTGAAGCCTATAAATGAGAGCTAACATACGAAACCAAGGTTTATCAGTGTACCAGTGTCAACGTCATAATGGACACTAGAAAACACTAACTATTCATCACTGAATGGAAGTGGTGTATCTGTAGGTCGGGGCTGGACCAGCAGTTTTATAAACATCGTTAAAAAGGAACGGTGAGCACAATATTGCGCTCTGGAGGGCATGTTTACTCACATCTCTGAAGCGGAGATCAAAGATGAACTGACACATTGGGCAGGTTTCCTTTCTGCAACCTTCTCGTGATTTCCTTCTAACGTAGCTTGCCGGAGAACCAGTGGACCAACAGTTTAATGACAGACCTTATTTTGTAATATGCACGATATGAGATCGCATATTTGAAATCTGCCCAGACTTGAGCAAACACGAGTTCATGACAGTAATTCAAAATACCTAATCGGACGACTGAAGGTTTCGTAAATGTTCATCGTTAGGATTTAGGTTTGGTCGAAGAGGTCCATTGCGTTCTTTGCTGGGGCATACTATCGGCCCTTCATTCATTTGTGGGTATAATTTTAGACATGGTGATGGAGGTCTACCAGAAGTTGAAAGTGCCCTTCAAAACCAGAAACGGCGGTGTCCGGGCGCCCTTCCTTTCGTGGGGCTTTCCAATAGGGCAGTACTTCAGTTTAAAAGGCCCACCCCCACTGTTACACAGGAATGGAAGTAGATACACCACGTGGATACGTCAACCCATCCGGGAGGGTTACTGAAAGCCTCGGACGGGTCTAGCATGCCAGCTACTAGCTTCCAGGTTAGTGCCGGAGAACACTGAGACGTCCCACAACACTGTCCAGGCGTACCCAATCTCCCTTGGGTATCGGGAACCACTAACCCAACATGGTCATCCCAATCCAAACAACTCCCTTAAGGAAGGGGCTCGAATGTCCCCTGACATAAATGACGACCTCCTCCGAATGACCTTGTCAGAAGCACCACGAGTGCTCGCGGTCTTCAGTGCCCACACCATGACAACTGAAAGAGTTGGAAACTTCCTATGGGGAGGGGTATAATTTCAGACCGATAAGCCTAGCAATGCCAAACCTAATTTCAGAACTTATACTACAAACGGGGTACTTGACCACCACTGGTAACAAAGTTCCTGAACAGTTTTCAACAAAAAAGTTGTTTGAAATTGGGTATTATGTTTTGTCATGCTTATGAAGGTAATATTTAACATTATCTATTCCTTTTTTAGTTGACTCATATTAGATATTATGCCAACCCTTAGTGCAGAACCAACGGGGGCGGTGGGGGGGGGGGGGGGGCTACTTTATGACCAGTACTGGCAACAAAGTGTCTGAGCAATTTTTAAATCCCATTTTTTCCCTTTATGACCACTTTGACATGTCATTGTTTCTAGAAAAGACCAACAATAAAACATTTAAAAAATGCCACAATTCAATGATAGAAGCTGCTATTGACAATAAGTATTAACTGCATTTCTTTAATAAAAATTAAACGACATAATTTTGAAAATTACAGATGGTGGGCATTGGTTAGCTAGGGTTAGAGACAACGCAGTATCGATCGGTTGCAGACAGGGTGCAGATGCTTGCTCAAGGTTCTTCTCAGCCATGTCAGATGGTAGCCTTCTGTGAGCCACCTTTGAGTGGTCCGGGTTCCGCCAAAGGGAAGACTTATTTCAACAATCCACTGGTGTAATCGATCCTCAAGCTTGGAATCTTTAGGGACCTATCCGCGTCTCTCTCAGTCAAGCCCCTTGCGGCCTATAGTCTTCTGTGGTTCCTTCACCCCATTTCTTCCTCCTGGGGATGATAGGCACAAATGACCCAAGTTGGATCGAGGAGTGGAGTGTCCCCTCCATTCCCTGCTCATACGATATCTTATGGAGCTCCTGGTGGCGGCGCCGTGGTCTGACAGTAAGACCGTTCGCCTACCACCTAGGTCGGCCCGAATTCGATTCCAGGGACCGGTATGTGTTATTCGGGCGGACGAAGCGGCGTTTGGGCGGGTTTCCTATGGGCTCTCCGGTTTACCCCGCCAATTATTCCACCAACTGCTCTATCATCACCTTTTCATTCATATATTTCGCCTGCATTTCGTATCGTCCTCGTCCTCACACTCATACCTGGTGCTGGGCTAGGCTTCCAGATCTTCACTCTGTCCGGTTCAGAGGTTCGTCTGCTTCCCGACAAGCACCTGACCCTAGGCACAGTCTTGTAAGTTCTAGGAGAGAGGGTAATCAAATAAAGAAGAAGTGCTAAAGCATAGAATTTATTTGGATAGTGGAGAATTTCATAAGTGTTCATCTTTAGGATGTAGTGATCTTTGAGTCGTTTAGGTGCGTTCTTTGCCGAGGAATACTATTAGCATTTCTTTCCTTTCTGGATATAATTCGTGATACATTTATTGAGGAATGTAATTAATTTCAGTATCCTGTGGGTGTGAAACAAGATGCAAAGATTTGCTGATGCTTATTTGATGTCCCCGTTGGGTAGGCAGCGTCGTTACACCTGCTTCAGAATACAAAAGTTTTGTAACTTTTGGAAAACACCTTTTGTGGGAAGTCAGTCGATCCTTTGAGTCTAGTCTACCAACAGTATTTGCGACACTGGCATTGAATTTCAGATGTAGGGATATTTAAATCTGGCTTCCTGCTGCTCAGAAACAGGCTTTGCGACTCGAAAGGCTGTTTGGTTCACAATATAAAGCAATCCAAGGATATTCGTCAATGCTAAACCGATGGGAGGGGTTATGTTAAACTTTGTTGTAGAAATTCCTCCGGGAGAGAAATTTCTGTAACGCCCAAGTGTGTTATTGTCAAAGTGCTTTCTTCTCAGTTCTCATTAATTGAATTTTCAAAGCAATTTATTGAATAGATGGCATTTCTCGTAAATCGCAATCCACTTGCCTCTGGAGACGCACAATAAAGAATCAAATAGTTAAGCAACTTTTCGTGCTCAAAGCATGTTTTTTTCCCTTAACCTGACCTATGTTTTGACGTTAAACACTACTTGGTGGCCAGATTTGTATAGATAACTAACCCAGTTCTACTGTACACTTGCTTCGAGCTGATACAACAGCAGAGAAACATATGAATTTCTTGGCCCATGTTAGTGCAAATATAGACAATACGTGGGATATAAAACCCCAGCGCAAAAGCCCATGAAGGTCCAAGGCTTATCGCCCGGTCGCTGCATCCCCCACATCTGCCCACTACAGGTGTCATGAGTGGGTACAGTACTGGAGGGTGGGACGTGGCCAGCACCCCCAGACCTCTTGGCCAATTACGCGGTCTTCACGACCTTGGGGCGCTGCTTCTCCATCAAGTAGCTGCTCAATTGTCCTCTCCGATACCTAACGAGGCTGAGTGCACCCCGTGCCGAACCTCCCAATGGGTGAAAAGTTTCCCCGTTGGTACCATGGATCGAACCCGGGTCCTCCGCGCCAAAGGTAGGAGCACCACCACTTAAGTTTAAAGTTTAAGGGGTGTCGAAATGGGATTTTCGTGACTTTGTTCCATTTCCATGTTTTAATGGCATATGGATATTGCAAATCCCCTATTCATTTCGGTATAACCTTCATAGAGGTAGGCCAATTGTAAACAGTTTAAAATATTGTTGAAAATAAACCCGCTTAGTAGCTTTTTGGCATATTTTAGTACACTTACTTGGTAAGACATCAATAACCGTAAGTATTAGAGAATTGTTTTTAAACTTTTTTTTTTTAACCCTTGATTGGAAGATTTTACTTCAGCTATTGGCATCCCGCTCATATTTCCTCCATGCGAGAGTTTCGAAGTACACCGAAGTTGTGTTTGGAAACTTAGGTGACTTTTTTCTGCATACGCGTTTCAGCATTTTATTGTGTGCTTTGCAAATATGACGAAAGTCAAAGGCATTTTCATGAGGACAGGTTTTACAAGTGACATATAACCCGTAAGAATATTAAAAATGCTACTTGAGATGAACTTACGCCCGCAGATGCAGTAAAGGAAAGCATTTCGGAACCTACACCTCACTTATCAAATGCTTTACAGAGGAACTCAAAAATAGCCGAATAAGCTTATGATACAGCAAATAATGACTCTGATGACGTTAATATAATAGTAAATTTTAAATTGTTTATCAAAGTATTGTTTGAAAGTGTGAGTTGCAGCCCTTGTGGTGGAAATATAAGCAGTCTGTGGGATAAATGTAAAATAGGTGAACTTTCTTTTTCAATTATATGTTTGAAAGTAATTTTTGAAGCAGTACAATTTTCTGTAGAAATGCCCTATTAGCTCAAAAGCTAATTGATACAAAAGACTTAAATTTTTAATACGCATTTGAACCTCAACAGGCTTAATTTAAACGAAAAACGATTTATGTATATGGATTAGTTTTCTTTTTTCTTTTAATTTAAAAGCCATCATATTTCAATTAATTTTTAAGAGTTTTATTAAAAGAATCGTACCTTTTCTTATCATACTTTTCAGTTGCTGAGATATTGGGTCACAATTTAACATTGGTAATAGGGCATTTCGAAAACCTTTAATGAACCAGTTTGGTATTCAGAGGTCTCATTTTTCTCATGTTTATAGTACAATAAAGGTGTTGATTATATAATGTGAATTTTCTTATCCCCCTTTTCCGCTCCTTTCATTTATTTTTCGTGTTTGGTGATCAAAGAATCAGGTGAGTGCACGGCAGGCAAGGTGGTGGACTTTTATCTGGCGTGCTGTCCCGCTTGCGTCATGAAGTAGAAGTTAGGGACCCTGGGTAGGATCTGCGCCTTGGACTTCACCCCTTCCTCCTAGAGATTTCCAAGGCACAATAAGTGCCAAAATTCTCCCCAGCTTCTGAGAACTGTAAACATTTTTAAGTTACATATATTTCCACTCTACGTTTGCAAATCATAACATTAGTAATTAAAATTCCAGACGAAGGAGTCATGTGTTGAATTATTAGTGCTTCTACAGAGCTCCAAGTGTAATAAGCCAGATGTTCTGTTTAAAGTGATAACACCAGGCTCAGAATTGGTGTATTGGGGTTGAAACATAAGGACGATGTTGAACTATTCGTCCTAATAGAGCTTTCTATAAGGCAATGATTTTTTTGAAATATGATAACCAACGTTTGTAAAATCAGTGCTCCTACAATTTGATGGTATACTGAAGTAAATACTGCGAGAAGCACCAATCCTATATGTATTAAACTCATTATCAATCTACATCAGATTGTAATGATAGGAATTGAGGGAAATGAAGTTCGTGATAGAAAAGCGACCACCCCGGTATTCGCCTTGCCGCCAGAGAAAACTACGGCACACTCATGGTCAGAGTGACTGGCCCAGGATTCGAACCCAGAACCTCTTGAAAGTGAGTCTTGCACATTATCATAGTACGATTTGACTGGATTTCTGGGCTGGCTAAGGCACGTTAGTATTTTACACTAACAATTCGGATATTTTACCTTACTCTTTATTCTTAGGGTGAACAAAACAGGGAAAAAGTTGAATGCACTCAATTCCTACCTGAGGTGGCCTTTACAGGCAGCTTCATAATTAGGTGCTTTGCTTAACATACTTAATACCGACTCAGCATGGAGCTAAAATGCCTTAATCCTCAGCCCCCCCCCCCCCGACACACATAAATAAAACTCTTAAGAGCTATTTAAAACGTTGGCGTATTCCAATCTCAGCTCTGTATGTTTCTGCACGTATTTCATTGTAAAGAACTGGGTGTTGAAGCAACAAATGTACATCGTAATTTTATGTTAACATATTCTAATATATGCTTTGACCTCCTTGAGTTCATATGACGTTATATTTGGAGTGATTAATTCCCATTTCCAAATGGCGATTAGTTGCGCTACTTCCTATCGTGTATACCACATGTGCTTATTGACTCTAGCAATGTGGAGTCTTATTTCAGAACTTAAAGAACCAAGGTACTTTGTGACACCGCTGATAGCAAATATCTGAGCAATTTTTAAAACAAATTTATTTTCAATTTGGGTATTATATCTTGTCATGTTCATAAAAGTAATATTTCACATTGTTTAACGATTGCTTTTTTAATTTTTAGACGAATCACATTATACCAATGGGACAGTACTTTATGACCATCTTGACATTCATTGTTTCTCCAAAATACCAACAATGAAACCTTTGAAACAGTTTCGCAATTCAGTAATTGAAACAGTAATTGACAGTAACTATTAACTGCATGCCTTTAATCAAAAAATCAAAAGAACTTAAGAAAAGAAATTAAGAAAATAAAGGAATTTGAAAAATTACAAAATATTGGCATAAAGTGCCCCCCCTCCCCCCGCAATGCTAGGGTTAACTAAACAATGATGGAAAGGGTAAAATGAAACTGAAAAATGCAATAGCATAGCCAGTAACATTAAATTATCCAACCGGCATTTTTCCGGTAAACCACTAGGAAATCTCAAATTCATCTGAGATAACATACCGTGTGGTGACTTACCATGCAAGTCCTAAACACGGCTGGTTTGGAAGAAAAATTAACTTCTATTGATTTATCTTATAGTTGTCTAAACTATGAAGCCCGGGACTTAAGTACTTACAGCATTCTAAGTCGTCATTGGAATACGTTATCTCATATACATTTGAGATCTCCTTGAAGTTTATCGAGAAATATGCGAGTGAGTTGGAGAATTTCAAGTCGTGTCGGCACGTTGCCATGGTAGTTCACTGTTTAGAGCTACCGGGCGGAGACCGGAGGATCCGTGGTTCAAATCCCGGCTATGGCCTTGACTTTTTCAGTCTCATTCAACCCCTGCTGTTAGATAAACACAATAACAATGGATTTTGAAAATAAGCGATACTGAGATGGAATACGCAATGAAACAAAATGTACGACTAGCGTTAAGGATAAAAGCTCTTTGTCTTCCTATAAAGCGATTAAAGGGAGTCGAAATGGTGAATTTTGTGATCTTTTTCCACATTCAAGTTTTACCTCCATGTGAATATTTCAGATCTTCAACACGTTTTGGTATACGCTTCATGAATCATAAATACAGTAAAATTATTATTTAAAATAGAGCTGCATATAGGATTTGGGCTTTCTCGTCTTGTTTAACTGCACTTTCGTAAGAACTTATAATTTTCTACACATGTGCACCATTATTTCTGAATGAGAAAGGTTTTATCCAGCCATGCTACATAGGCTTTATTTTTAACTTTAAGTCCCTTATATTTAAATAAAAGTCTAAGTATTGTATTAAAAAAATCATAACTTTGCTTCTGACGAAGCAAATGAAATGTGATTTTGTTTATCAGTCAACAGTAAAAGCACCACTCAACATGTATTAAAAAATTCAGCTAATTATCCTAAATAGTATGCTAGATAATACGTCATCTGTTAATACTGGAGAGATAGGGTATTTCGACTCCCCTTAAAACAAATTAGGGGAAGAAGAGGGATGTAAACATATACTATCGATCTGGGAGAATAGAGCTTACATGGATGCACACAGAACTATTATACAGGGTGTTTAAAAAGTACCCGATATTGCAACAGGAGCTGGCATTGGTCGAAACTAGATTAAATTTTCGTATAAACATACGTCCGGAAACAAATACTTGTTAAGATATGAGCCATTTTAGAAAATGTCCAATGTATGCGTATTTTCCATAGGTTTGGCATACACCAATGTCTTTAGCTATTGTCGCACGATGCGTACAAATTGGGGTGGTGCCCCAACATGCATAAACCATATATGTCGTCTTTCCACAAGCACAATTCTAAAAGCACGTATAACTTGTCGCGCAGGAACCGATGAAACACAGCACCTGTTAATCTGTTCGGTAGAATGTATGGTCCTAGGAGTCTGTCAACCACAATTCCTGCCCATACATTGGGACTAAATCGATCCTGGTACTTAAACTAAACGTTTAATGGACGATGGATTGGTCGAGGAGGACCAGTACCATGGCCTCCGCGCTCTCCGGACCTCAATCCATTGGATTTCTGGCTATGGAGACATTTAACGACATTGATGTATGCCAAAATTATAAAAATGTGGATACGTTGGACATTTTTCTAAAATGGCTGATATCTCAACACGTGTTTCTTTCCGGATATACGTTTATAGGAATATTTATTCTAGTTTTGACCAACCCCAGCGCCTGTTGCAACATAGAACAGTTTTTTTAAACATCCTGTATTTAGAGCGAATAGAAAATAATTGCTAATGGAGACATAGTCGTATTATGTGTGAAAAATTGGCTGATGTTCCCCATCGTCTAATATGTTGGTTAGAAAGGGAGCCTAAGAAAGAGACAACAGAATGGTCACAGCCTGGAAAGTAAAGAGATGGTAACTAGATCTTTAAGTGTATTTTTATTTGTAATATTGTATCAGTGAAATAATCTATTTTATTCCATTCTTCCTATCGAGAGTTGTAAGGTTGCAGTATCAGGCACAGAGACCTTGCTGGTTGTGACTTCACATTGTTTAGATATTGCAAGTGGTGGGAAATGCCTTGTGACGTGGCATGTCTCCCCGTGGACAAACATTTCTCGGTTACACTGTGTAACTTACCTATCACTGGAAACTGTCTTAGCATAAAGCTGATTTACAAAGTCTAGGAGACAAGACTGTTGCTTTGAAACTTCTAGAGTTTGACACCGCAGCATTTGCTAGGTTCTTAGTCTCTGGTGAGCCCACTTCAAGTGCAGTAAAGCGTCAGGCTGCGAGAGCCTGTATTCTAAAAATTGTACCTTGTGATACGGGATGTTTGGATGGTTTTGTGGCAAATTTCTGACTCATACAGGATGCGAGAAATTGTTTCTCTTAAAACCTGTGTTACTTCACACAACGAATATCCATTGTTCAACAAACTATTCTTACAAAGGCTTATTCATTTATCTACTCATATTAATCGAGATAAACGTTTATAGAAATGATTTTATGCGCCTACAATTAGAATATGTGAGTATGGCCAGGCTTAAGGGATAGGTAGCAAAATCTGGTCACTGTGTGGTGGCTTTGAAATTCCATTCTCTTTATACGACAGGAGATAACGAGTAATTAATGATTTAGTAAGTGGTCTATGATATAAAAATTTGAAAATTGAAAACGAAACCAAAGAACATCTCGGAAATTGTTAACCTCAACTAACTGCAATGTGAACTTCAAATTGCGTTTTAAACAGCTCTATTTGTATTCAGTTTGCTGTAACCAAAGCCTACCTCCTTCTATAAATTTCTTATAAAGAACTTGACTGGATATTCTGCAAAAGGTGATTTGGAAAAATAAGTATCGGAATTTTAATATCTTATGTACTTCTTGAAATTGAAAACAAAATATACGATACAATTCTCAAAAGGTTCTTAATTTTGTAGTTGTTTTTGTTGTCTTTATTTTAATGTACCTACACTACAAGCTGAATTATAAAAATCTGAATCCCTTAAAGCAGCATTTCTCAAACTGTGGGTCCCGACCCACTTGTGAAACGATCCGTCAGGCCTACAAAACGTTTGCTGATCTAGAATATGATGGTTTTTTTAATTAACATGCAATTAATCATGCTATATTTACATTTTCATAAGTGCTAATTTAACTTGTGGGTCGCGTGAAGTTTCATATCCTTCAAGGTGGGTCCCGGACTTAAAAAGTTTGAGAACCACTGCTTTAAAGTTTTATAAAGAAGTCAATGGTACAGTCATGGAAAGAATGATTGAGCGCATTAGAGGAGAAGAATATTTCTAAGTCCCATGTCATGTTGCAGCGCGATTTACACAACTTGATATTTATAATATGCAGGCGAGTTTATTAATAGTCTGTGGTCATATGTTATCGTCTGTCGAAACAAACACAAACATCTCATTGTTTACAGTTAATTATAGCTTTACTATTCAAAGCAAATTTTGGAACGCACGCCCATTGCGATTAACACAGAGTGCATCGGCGTGCCCTATTCTGCCGTACTCTCACAAAGATACCAGCCATTTCTCTGCTTTAACGTTTGTTGGTCTAATCATGAATAGTAAAGCTGTGATTAACTGTAAACAATGATATGTTTGTGTTTTGTCTATGTGTTTCTTGGATTAAAATTGTGTGTCTTACTAAGATAAATGCAATAATGATTTTCATTGTTGATTTTGCCGTAAATGCTTAAACTGGGTGGGAGGCAGTCATCTATGACATTAGCTCGCCTAGCACTTAAACGAAGCACCGCAGCAAAAAGCTTTCCTTGACAAAAAGTGTTTAAAATAATGTTATCTATCAGCTCCCAAACATTGTCGGTCTAATTTTGGGACAGCCTGTATATTTTGAAAAAGAGCATAGCTGTAACAAAACCATTAATAGCTATTAATTCCAGTAAAAGAAAATCTAATGGTTTTATTGCTATGCTATGAAAAATTTGTATGCCAAAAATGTAGCTTCCAGCTTAAACACTACAGAAAGTAGAATAAATATTCAACACGGGAAGTGCGTGAAACTGTTTAGCCTATTAAGCAGAGGAACCATTATATTTGTCTTAAAACAGGCAATGAGATTGTTCTAATTGTTTAGAAGAAATATCCGAATAACCAGTTAGCCATTGAACGAAATAAGAGCATTTTGTTTTAAATAATTTCCAAGTTTGGCGTATTAAATT